>PVHP010019960.1:0-31204 GCA_004024765.1 Zapus hudsonius
TTTTTTTTTTTTTTTTTTTTTTTTTTTTTTTTTTTTTTTTTTTTTTGGTTTTTCGAGATAGGGTCTCGCTCTAGTCTAGGCTGACCTGGAATTCACTATGTAGTCTCAGGGTGGCCTTGAACTCATGGCGATCCTCCTACCTCTGCCTCCTGAGTGCTGGGATTAAAGGCGTGCGCCACCACGCCCGGCTATAAGTACTTTTTAAATGTGTATACCCATACAATAATGCTAGTCTCACTTTCAGTTAGAGAAGCTTCTCTTTTCAATGATGGTGATCTCTAGGATGACTCAAAAGGCACCATAGTGCTGAGAAGTGACAGTGGAGTGTTTAGCATTGAGACATCTCTATCACACCTTCAGAGGCTCAGGATCCATTGCAGAAGAGGTGGTGGAAAGATTGTAAGAGCCAAAGGAAGGGTAGGACTGCTTACAATGCAAACTTCCAGACACAAAATGGCCTTGATATTCATGACTTCACAGTGCCTGACACTTCCTACACAAGACCTTCATAATGGGAAGAAAAGATGATGACATTGAAACAAATAGAGATTAAGTGAGGGGGGAAAAAAAGTGAGAGGGGGAAGGGATATGATAAGGGTGGATTTGAGAGGGGGGAAATGGGGGTGGGGAGGGAATTATCTTGGTTTACTGTTTAATTATGGAAGTTGTCAACAAAAAGTTTAAAAAATGAAGCTGGGCATGGCCTTTAATCCCCCCACTCAGGAGGCAGAGGTAGGAGGATTGCTGTGAGTTCCAGGTCAGCCTGGGGTACAGTGAAACCCTACCTAGAAAAACAAACACAAAGTTTAAAAAATGAAACAACTCCCCAAACAAAAACCCATAATCAATCGATCAATAAGAGGAAGGAAAGGACCATAATAGAGAAGGAAAATATTTTAAGGAAGCGGGAGGCACATCCTTGGAGTGCAGGAGTCCATTTTCTCCACCAGAGGTCAGTCTAGCACAGACTTTCCAGTCATTAAATGTGAGAAGAAATGTCCCTTTAAACCTAGGAGCAAAATGCTGGTATTTTCTTCAGAGGAGTCCTACTCTGCCAGCACTTGGGATCTTAGTCATAATGAGAGAAAGGTTCCAGGACTGTGTTTCTATGATTTCCCGGCTCCTGGAGCAACAGTATGCCTCATTGTCACCTAAGACACTGGGCCCCTCAACACGCCCAGGACCTAGGTAGACACAATAGCACTACGCTGTATCCCCCAGCTAGTTTTGAACTTGTTTATTTTGAGTAAGGGTCTTACTAGGTTGTCCATGCTGGCTTTGCACTCACTGAAGCCTACAGAGCCTTGAACTTGTGATCCTCCTGGAGTCACAGCCTGCTGAGTGACTGTGATCACTGCATCACTAGGCCCGGCTAGATCTCCATTGTTTTATACTCATTTGTTTACTTGCCATCTCTTATTTTACTTTTACATACACTTTTTTTTTGGCTTTTCGAGGTAGGGTCTCGCTCTAGTCCAGGCTGACCTGGAATTCACTATGTAGTCTCAGGGTGGCCTTGAACTCATGGTGATCCTCCTACTTCTGCCTCCTGAGTGCTGGGATTAAAGGTGTGCACCACCACGCCCAGCCTGTGGTGAAATGTTTTATAGTTACATGGATATAATTTCAAGAGAGAAATGTTTGTAGATGAAATCATCCAAGGAGAGTGAATGGAGAAATACCTGAAGGTACAATCCTAGAGAACACCAGTATGTGAGATAACAGAAATAAAATGCAGTACCTGACCACAGGGAGCCTTGGTCTGCCTGGCCTGTATTGTACCTGACTCCCTAGCTAGCAGACAAAAACTGGATGGGGTGATCCCTTGATTACTCCATTTCTTAGATTCCATAAAGGATTTCCAATATGTAAGGTCCTGACCTGCTAGTTGGAGCCCTTAGCTGTAAATGGGAAAGGGTGGATGAACTCTCAGTGTGGTGATTATTCTAGACTTTGCTAGGAGTCAGCAGTCAGCAAAGCATAACCAGAGAAAGAGAGAGAAGCGGGGCGGGGACTCAGGAGCTAGCCAAAGGGGCTGCTGGGTTGGCTTGTGCTATGTTGAGGTCTTTGTCCTACTGAAATTGTCACACAATGCAGCAGGGTTACATGCTGACCTGGCATTCTGAATGTGTGGCTGGGATTGACAATTTACATGGTGGAAACAGATGAATGGTCACCTGTCCATGGGGACCTTATTTTTATCCACCTACATTGAAAGCATTAGGGAGGATGTTCAACCCATGATAATAAACAATGTTTTATATGTGATTAACTTACAAATCAATTCATTTATACTGTAAAGCAGATAATTTACCATGTATATCTTGGGATAGAAATGGAGCTCAACTTGTAGAGTGCCTGCCTAGCATGCATGAAGCCCTGCATTCAGTCCCAAGCATAGTGCCTGTGATCCCAGACAGAAGGTGGAGGCAGGAAGATCAGAAGTTCAAGGTCATCCTTTGCTAGATATCAAGTTTAAGGTCAGCCTGAGACACATGAGACTCTGGCTGGTTAAAAAACAAAATGGGCCGGGCATGGGGGTGCACACCTTCAATCCCAGCACTCGGGAGACAGAGGTAGGAGGGTCACTGTGAGTTCCAGGCCAGCCTGAGACTACATAGTGAGTTCCAGGTCACTCTGGGCTAGAGTGAGACCCTACCTTGAAAGAAAACAAAAACAAAAACCAGGAAGATAAAAATTTTGCAACCCCTATAAGGAACATCAAATGTAAGAATGGAGTAGGAGGGCTAGAGAAATTGTTCAGCAGTTAAAGGCACTTATTTGCAAAGCCTGACAGCCCAGGTTCAATTCCCCAGTGCCCATGGAAAGCCAGATGCACCAGTGATGCGTTAGTCTAGTTTGTTTGTAGTGGCAAAAGGCTCTGATGCGCCAATACTCTCTCTCTCCCTACTTCTTCGTATCTTTTTCTCTTTCAAATAAATATTTTTAAAAAGAATAGAGTAGGTTTATCAAACAGGGAACAAAGTAACTAGAAAAACAAATATTATTGGGTATGATGGCTCATGCTTGTAATCCCAGCGCTTGTGAAACTGAGGTCAGCAGATTGCTGCGAGTTTGAGGCCAGCCTTGGCTAGAGGGAGATCTTGCCTCAAAACAAAATACCAACACCACAAAAGAGATTGATGTGTGTCTTGAGTGACTCAAGAATTCCCCAGATGTTTTCCTCTGCAGATTGCAATGGCCCGGCTGCCAGGCCAGCACTGGCAGCATTTCACTAGTTCATTCTGTTTCCGCAAAGCATTGGGATTCCTCTTCTTTCCTCCTCTGCTGTTCCTCTCATCACCTTCTAGCTCTGCTCTTCCTATTGGCTCCTGGAAGTCAGCTTTCCAGGAGACGGGGAGTGAAAAGATGGCTCTCTCTCTCTCTCTCTCTCTGTCTCTCTCTCAGTCTCTCTTTCATTGATAGCTTCCATAACCAAAGATCATAAGCCATTATGATTCCCTCCCTACTCTCCCTCATATCTCTTCCCTCTCTCAATTAGTCTTTGATTTGTTTCAGTGTCATCATCTTCTCCCATGATGTGTAGGAAGTGTCAGGCACTGCGAAGTCATGCATATCAAGGCCATTTTGTGTCCAGAAGTTTGCACTGTAAGCAGTCCTCCCCTTCCTTTGGCTCTTACAATCTTTCCACCACCTCTTCCACAATAGACCATGAGCCTCGGGAAGTGGGATAGAGATGACCCAATGCTGAACACTCCACTGTCACTTCTTCTCAGCACTATGGTGTCTTTTGTGTTATCCCAGTGGTGACCGCCATCTGAAAGAGAGAAGCTTCTCTAGACAAGAGTGAGAATAGCATTATCATGTGGGTATGCTCTTTTTTTAAAGTGCTTGTATGGGAGTTTAACCAGACAGCAGCAGGTGTTACTCCCCTAGGGCTCATGACCTCCCCCACTATAGGGTTTTGACCAGGTCTTCAGTACCAAGCTTGCTTTCCCTCCCATGGAGTGGGCTTCCAATCTAATTAGAGAGCAATTGGTTTCCCCCAGAATAAATGTGTCACTATTACCCAGTTGGCCTGGCTGTCCAGTCTTAAAGCTTGCAAGGTCCACTGCTGTTCACTACTGTTGATGACTTCTCTCTCCTATAGGGCTGCATGCAGCCATAGCTTTTACCAGCTTTCTGTCAGCTGGTTAACAGGGAGGAGGTTTCCAATTCAGCTCCAGCTTGATTTCTCAGTGACCTTCAGCCCAGGCATGTGTGGTCTTCAGTTGGTTTTTCGAGGTAGGGTCTTGCTCTAGTCCAGGCTGACCTGGAATTCATTCTGTAGTCTCAGGGTGGCCTTGAAGTCATGACAATCCTCCTACCTCCCAAGTGCTGGGATTAAAGGTGTACGCCACCACGCCCTTCTGGGTCTCTTGAAAGACAGGAGCCATCATCAGATCATGTCCCCTGGCTTACAGAGTCTGGCTTGAAAGGAGGACCAAGGCTAGGGGGAGGGAATGGGTTGGAGAATGAATGAGAGCAAGTGTTTAAAACTCCTGGGGAAGGGCTGGAGAGATGGCCTAGTGGTTAAAGGCACTTGCCTGAAAAGCCTATCAATTCCTCACTACCCACGTAAAGCCAGATGCATGAAGTGGCACAAGCATCTCAAGTTTGTTTGCAGCTGCTGGAGGCCCTGGCACCCCGTTCTCTGTCTGTCTCTCTCCTATCTCTTTCTTTTTTTCTTTTTCTTTCTTTTTTTTTTTTTTTTGTTTGTTTTTCGTTTTTCGAGGAAGGGTCTCGCTCTAGTCCAGGCTGACTTGGAATTCATTATGTAGTCTCAGGGTGGCCTTGAACTCATGGTGATCCTCCTACCTCTGCCTCCCGAGTGCTGGGATTAAAGGCGTGCGCCACCACCAGCTTTCCTATCTCTTTCTGCTTGCAATAAATAAATTAAATAAAAAACAAACACCTTGCCCTGTGTGATTGTTCACACCTTTAATCCCAGCACTTGGGAGGCAGAGGTAGGAAGATCCAGGTGAGTTTGAGGCCACCCTGAGACTACATAGTGAATTCCAGGTCTGCCTGGGCTAGAGCGAGACCCTACCTCAAACCATGCCCCACCCAAAGAAAAAAATACTTCTGGGGAAGAACCCAGAAGAGCTGCAAAGGAGGTGGAGGTTGAGGTGTCCCCTACTGGAGAAGGAAGGAGACAAGGGGTGCTCCTGAGCAGAGGGGTGCAGCTTTCCTCTCTGGCTGCTCTCCTCACCTCCCAATGCCGCTTACCTAGAAAAGTAATCTTTTCTGGAGAGACTGGAAGAGGACATCGGCAGAGCCTGGAGACCATGGACCTGGGAAGTGACAGTCCTGAGGGAACAGGAACCACGTGTCTCTTTGAGTTCCTCCTTCTCATATTGCAAACCCACAGCTTTCCTTTCCTGTCTCCATGGCTAAATAAATCGCAGCCTAACCAAGTAGTGCATTCTTTCACCACTTCCTTATTTAGTCTTCATTTCTTCTTCCTTCCTCCCAGAACAGATACTTGAGGGTACAAAGATGCAGAATTAAGAGCAGAGGCCTGCTTGGTAGTTTTATTTTAGAGTTGAGGACCGAACCCAAGGCTTCCTGCCTACTGTGCTTGTGTGCCCTCCCCAGCCCCTACTGGGGTTCTTCTTTTCTGTAGTAATTTTTTTGTGCTGCTGCTTTTTAAACAATATTTTTATTTATTTATTTGACAGAGAGAGAATGAGTGCACCAGGGCCTCCTGCCACTGCCAATGAACTCTAGATGCATGTGCCACTTTGTGCATCTGGCTTTACATGGGTACTGGGGAATTGAATCCAGGTTGTTAGGCTTTGCAGGCAAGCACCTTAACTGCTGAGCCATCTCTCCAGCCTGTGCTTCTGCTTTTTGTTTGTTTTTGTTTTGTTTTTCGAGGGAGGACCTCCCGTTAGCCCAGGCTGACCTGGAATTCACTATGTAGTCTCAGGGTGCCCTCAAACTCATGGTGATCCTCTCATCTCTGCCTCCTAAATGCTGGGATTAAAGGCGTGTGCCATCACGCTGCCCTTGTTTTGCTTTGCTTTTTTAAAAAATATTTTTATTTATTTGCAAGCAGAGACAGACAGACAGACAGACAGACAGACAGACAGAAGGAGAGCCAGCAAACCAGGACCTCTAAGCACTGCAAACAAAACTCCAGATGCATGTGCCATCCAGTGCATCTGGCTTTACGTGGGTACTGGGGAATTGAACTTGGGTCATTCTGCTTTGCTGGCAAATACTTTTAACCACTAAGTCACCTCTCCAGCTCTGCTTTGCTTTGTACGCACATGTGTTTGCAGATGTGCACACCCTGTGTGTACCTGTGCTGAGGCCTCTTCAATCATGGTATCTCTCATTGAACTCAGAGTGGACATTTTTGGTTTAGACTGGTTGACCAGTTAGTTTAGTGATCCTCCTGGTCCAGCTCCCCAACAGGACTGGGGTCATTGGCACATGAGATCAAGTCCAGCCTTTTACATAGGTGTCAGGGATCACTCAGGGCTTCCACAGCAAGCGTTCTTATCTGCGGAGCTCTCTTCCTAGATTTTTAAAAAATATTTTATTTATTCATTTTCAAGCAAAGAAAGAGGGAGAGAGAGGGAGGGAGGAGTGTGAGAGAGAGAAAGTGGAGTGAGCACCAGGGCCACCACCTTGTGGGTCTGGCCTATGTGGGCATGGGGAATTGAACCCAGGGCCTTGGGCACTCAAGACAAGTGCCCTAACCGCTGAGCAATCTCTCCAGCCCTCTTCCTAGATTTTTTTAAGGGGAGAGGGAGTGAGAAAAGATGTAGAGAAGAGTCAAGATGGTCATGGGCCCTGGGTCAGACAACCTGGTCTTGCCCTCCCCTTCTTCTCTGCCAGGCATGAAGAGCTGGTGGTTTTGTTTGTATAGGGTTTTTGTTGTTGTTGTTTGTTATTCTTTTCTTTTTCTTTTCATTTTTTTTGAGGGAGGGTCTTGTTCTATCCCAGTCTGACATGGAACTCACTATGTAGTCTCAGACTGGCCTCAATCTTATGGTGATCCTCCTACCCCCACCTCTCAAATGTTGGGACCAAAGGCATGTGCCACCGTACCCAGTTGTAGGCTCTACCCTGTAGCCCTGGCTGGCCTGGAACCCATAATATAGTTCAGGCTGACCTTTTTTTTAATATTTTATTTATTTGAGAGAGAGAGAGAGAGAGAGAGAGAGAGAGAGAGAGAGAGAGAGAGAGAGAGAGAGGCAGACAGAGAATATGGGCGCCACTGCAAATGAACTCCAGACACATGCGCCCTCTTGTGCATCTGGCTGTATATGGGCACGGGAATCGAACTCTGATCCTTCTGCATTGCAGGCAAACGCCTTAGCCGCTAAGCCATCTCTTCAGCCCAGTTCAGGCCTATCTTGAACTAATAGTAATGCTCTCCTCAGCCTTCCAAATGCTGGGTTTATTGTAAGCTGCCATGCCTCACTGTGATGGTGGTTTCAGGCTTGAACATTCTCACCCTGATCATTGTAGGGCAGTTCTCGAGGACCCATACCCAGTGAATCTAGCACAGAGAGGTGTTTGGTGAGGTCAAGTCTAGCTCTGACCCTAGCACGGCTCCCTGCTCTGTGCACACTGTCCCTCTCCAGGAGCTGGCTTACATTATGACATACAGCCAATCCTTGTCTTCATCCTCTTCTTTTTTTATATTTTATTCATTTTCAAGCAGAGAGAGAGAGAGAGAGAGAGAGAGAGAGAGAGAATGCACCAGGGCCACCACCACCTTGTGGGTCTGGCTTATGTGGGTCCTGGGGAATTGAACCCAAGGCCTTAGGCACTGGAGGCAAATGCCTTAACTGCTGAGCCATCTCTCCAGCCCATCTTCATCCTCTTCTACCTCTACTCCTCTGGGCACCAGGCAAGCGACAGTCCTCTCCTCAAGTAGAACAACACTGAGCATGAGGAGGGTTGGCTGATAGGACTTTAAGGAATGAGCAAAGCAGGAAAGGTGTTTCTCTGTGCAACTTCTCATTCAGCCACATTCAGTATGAACCAAATAGTCTCATGTGCTAAACTCAGGGATGCAAGAATTCGGATGACTTGCTAGAGATGCTCTGCTCACAGCTTTCTAGATGAGTTGTGTGGTGGTTTGAGTCAGGTGTTCCCCCATAAACTCTTGTGCTATGAATGCTTGATCCCCAGCTGATGGCAATTTGGGAAATTAGAACCTTGTTGGAGGATGTTGGAGTCAGCCACACATTGCTGGGATGAACCTCCAAACTAGGCACAGTTATGGGAGGAAGAGATTTATTGAAGTTACAGATCCAGGGGAAGTTCCATAATGATGAAAGAGACTAGTCCCCTTTCACTGGTCCAGGCAGAGAAAGAGAAGCCATAACCAACACCACACACACACACACACACACACACACACACACACACACACACACACCCAGCAGACAGGTAGACCAGAGAGAGATTTCCTCCCCCTTTATATAGCCTTAGGGTAGGTTTTGCAACCCTTTCCCAGACTTCTTGACTTCCTGAGTCTCTGGGATTTCCTTCCTGCACTGCCCTCCCAGGAAGGGATGTTTGTTTCTAGCTAACATGACTTCCTGAATTCCCTGAGCCTCCTTTCTCTCAATTCAGAGGAAATCTAGTACACAACATTGAAGATTACTACGGATTGCTAACAGGTCAAGTTGACAACAAAACTTAACCATCACAGAGGTGTATTGTTGGGGGCCAGTTTATGAGTGTTATAGCCAGCTTCCCTTTGCCAGTATTCGGCACACTCGCTGGCTGCTGTTGTCCACCTGATGTTGATCAGGATATCCAGACTCTGTTCATGTCACATTTTCTTCTGCCATCATGGAGCCTCCTCTTGAGTCTGCCAAAATAAATCCTTTTCTTCCATAAACTGTGTCTGGTTGGATGGATGTTTGTCTCAGCAAGAGGAGCTAACTGCAACAGGTTGTATTAGTTAACTACCCATCACTATCACAAGCAATTATAAATTGTTACAAATTAACTTCTAAAGAAAAAAGCTCTGTTTTGGCACATGACTCTAAAGGTTCCAGTCCAAGACTGAGTGACCTTGTTGCTTTGTGCCTCTGGTGAGGACAGCACTGGGCAGGAACATGTGGCAGAGCCGACCACTCACCTCAAACCAGGAAACAGAGCAGGAGAGGAAAAGGAAGATTCCAGTGTCTCATAGTCCACTTTGAGGGCCCCCCTCCCATGACCTAAAGACTTCCTATAAGGCCTTGATCTTTTTTTTTTTTTTCCAAAGCCAGACATGGTGGCGCATGCCTTTGTTTTTTTTTTTTTTTAATATTTTATTTATTCATTTTCAAGCAGAGAGATAGAGAGAGAGAGATAGAGAGAGAGAGAGAGAGCACCAGGGCCACCGCCTTGTGGGTCTGGCTCATGTGGGTACTGGGTAATTGAACCCGGGGCCTTAGGCACTGGTGGCAAGTGCCTTAACCGCTGAGCCATCTCTCCAGCCCAAGGCCTTGATCTTGAAATCCTCCTGTTTCTATCTCCCAAATGCTGGGATTGCAGGCAAACAACCTAGGCTCACCTCAAACTTGTAATGTAGCCAAAGGTGACATTGAACTTCTAGTCCTTCTGCCTCTACTTCTTGAATTCTGGGATTACAGGCATATACCATCATGCCTGCCTGATTTTATGTGGTACTGGGGTCAGACTCAAGGCTCTGCAAATGATAGGAAAATACTCTATCATCTGAGCCACATTGCTTTAACTAGTTTTTTTTTTTTTTTTTTTTTTTTTTGGTTTTTTGAGGTAGGGTCTCCCTTTAGTCCAGGCTGACCTGGAATTCACTGTGTAGTCTTAGGCTGGCCTTGAACTCACAGCAATCTTCCTGCCTCTGCCTCCCGAGTGCTGGGATTAAAGGCGTGTACCACCACGCCCGGCTGTTTTTTTAAATTAATTAATTATTTGCAAGCAGAGAAAGAAGAGAGACACAGAGAAAGAATGTGTGTGCAAATGAACTGGGGACTCAAACTCTGGACATTAGGCTTTGCAGATAAATGCCTTAACCACTAAGCAATCATTCCAATCCCCCCCCCCCCGCTTTTTAAATTTGGTATTATTTTTATTAGTTTTGAATTTTTATTTGTGTGTATGTGCAAGCCAAGGTCTCTTGGCACTGAAAACAAATACTAAACACCTGCTGTCCCGGCCCATGGGTCAGTCAATGAAAACCCTGAGAGGGGGTGAGAATGGAAGGGGCAAGAGCTGCGAAGGATGGGGACAAGACAAGAGTTCTGATCAAGTCCCATTTTATTGCAGTACAGGTAGCACTTAAATATCCTCTCGAAGGAGGAAATGCATGGGAGGTTACTAGGAATTAGCATTACCAGGTTGCTAGGTAACTTGACCACAACTAGGGTCATGTGATCTTTAGGAGGAAGCCTGCAAGGGGAGGGAAGAAATTTAACCAGGGGTTGGAGAGATGGCTCAGCGGTTAAGGCACTTGCCTCCAGTGCCTAAGGCCCAGGGTTCAATTCCCTAGTGCCCACATAAGCCAGACCCACAAGGTGGTGGCCCTGGTGTGTCCTCTCTCTCTCTCTCTCTCTCTCTCTCTCTCTCTCTTTGCTTGAAAATGAATAAATAAAATATTTTTTAAAAAGAAATTTAACCAGAGAAACACAAACTTAGCTTTGGTTAGTAGAGAAAATGACAGAGACCTTCAAAATAACGTTGACGCAGTTAAGGCATAATAAGCAGCTCCCCACAACCTGCCCCTTTATGCATCTGTCTTTACATGGCGCTAGAAAATTGAACCTTGGCTGGCAGGGTTTGTGAGCAAACACCTTTAACTGCTGAGCCATTTCCCCAGCTCAAGTCATTTTTATTTTTTCCTTTGCTGTGTTATGCATGTGTGAATGTGATGTGGTGTGGTGTAGTGTGTATGTGTGTGTCATGGATGCACATCTTTGTGCCACTGCAGTGCCCCATGCTCTTGCCTGTGGCAGAGGTGTGCGGGTGCCCATCTGCGGTGGTCCAGAGCAGGACAGGGGGTGCCCCGCTCCATCACTCTTCTACCTGTTCTTGTTTGAGCTGGAGTCGCTTCTGCTTTTCATGAGCCTTGGGATGTGGGGGTGGGAATTGCCTGGTATCTGCTCCCCGCTAGGGGATTGGGGTTCTAGGTTCATGTGGCTACATCCAGCAGTTTACATGGGTTCTGGAGATTCGAATTCAGGTGGTTTCAACCCTCACCCAGGTCCTCATGCTTGTGCAGGAAGTGTGCTTAACCAGTGAGCCATCTCTCCAGCCCCCAAGAATTGTTTATTAAATTATGTTGTTTAAAATTATGTATAAATTTTTGAGAGAGCATTACTATGTAGCCAGCCTCAAACTGTCCTCCTGCCTTCGCCTCCATTTTGCTGGTATTACAGGGCACACACCATGATGCCTGCATTACTTTCAGGTTTTGGTTTGTTTTCACTCTAGCCCATGCTGACCTGGAACTCACTCTGTAGTCCTAAACTGGCTTCAAACTCATAGTGATCCTTCTACCTCTACCTCGGAAGTGTGAGTGCTGGGATTAAAGGCGTGCATCACCACTCCTGGCTCACTCTGATTTTTTTTCCATATTGAATAGTGCTGCTACCCTTGTGCATGTCTCCTGGTGTCTGTGTATAAAAGTTCTTAGGTATATTAGTGCAATTCTTGGGTCAGAAAACATGTGTTTGTTCATTTTAATTTACACTCCCATCAGCAGCTGTAACTAATTCTGTCACTTTGTATCCTCACCCCCATTTGTCCCATATGACTGCTACCAAAGTCTTAGCGCCAATGAGTTGCTCTCCTTGCTCCTGTCTGGAGACCTTTACTGGAATCAGCACAAACACCAAGCTCTTCCTAGAGCCAGCAGAGATGACTGAATCTGGAAGCATCCTTGAGAGGTGCAGCCAAGGCTATATAGTTCCTGAAGTGAGACTTGGGCTTCTAGAACACTAGAGACTCCAAGGACTGCTATGACTCTCCTTCATGAAACCAGTCCCTCTCCAGCCCTCCCATCTCAGTAGTGTGTCCTGCCTAAGCAGGTTAGCCCTTCCACCTTCGCTGGAGCACTTTCCCCATCCGACTTCAAGCAGGATGTGTTAACAGAAGGAGAAAGCACAGGCCCGGGTCTGTGAGTGTCCTCATCCTCACATGTGCCCTGGATGGGACCCACAGTGGTCGCCATCCCTGTGGGAGAATGGTGTCTGCTTTGCTCTGGTGCTCCACAGGAAAAGCTGTGTCCTGTGTGACTTGTCATGAAAGGAAGTGATGGACTCCATCAGTGCACCCCATTTTGCCTTCTCTACCCACACAGCTCCCTCTTCTAGGCCCCATGTCCCTCACTAAGGTTCACACAGCTGAACCTCTTTCCCCAAGAGTCCCTGCTCCACCTTTAGCTTTGTCTCCCCTTGAGTAGACTGCTGGCCTTGAGCCAAGGCCCTTGCTCCCAGACCTTTCACTGGGCTCAGCATTCCGGAGCCCGGCTCAGGACTGTCTGGAGAACATTCGATGCTTTCATTGCTTCCTAGAATGTCACTTTCCTTCCTTAACCACTTCCTGCTATGCTCTGTGAGTTAGGAAGACATACAAGCTGATTTTGAGGTTTGATGTCCTCCTTCTAGGTCCCCAATCCCACTCCCAGCACGTGCTTCTTCCCACACGTGTCCCTGTGGTTTAGAAGGGCAGGCTGAGGGTTTGGAAAGAGAGGTGCTGGCATGGGGGTAGGGAGTCCGGGCTTGGAGAAAGCCAGACACAGCAGAACCATTCTGCTCCAGAGCTGCACGGTCCACAGATTCCAGTCCAAACCAGCCAATAGGAGAAGGCCCTCTAATCCCAGGGCCTAAAGAATTCTCTTCAGTTATCCAATTTCCCTGGTGAACCCCACTCCTTATCCCTACCCCCACTCTTGCCCCCAGCAGACTCAGGAGCCTGAGCCCTCCCCCCACCCCAGGAACACAGCTCATATCCCAAAAAGTGAGCTCAGCTTGGCTACCTTCCAGGATCTGAGGAATGCTCTAGAGCAGATGTCAGTGAGGACTGTGAACCCCAACTTTCAGTCCCCAGCCATGAGCCTCATACTCATAGCTCATGGCCCTCTCATCTCATCCCCCTGTTAAGAGGGACGGGAGAACCCAGCAGCTCCATCAGATATCTGGGGATGGATTCAGTCCTCCACAGCTGTGAAGGGGTTAAGAGGTGGGGCCAGCTACCTCAGTCTGCCCCTCCCAGGGATTAAGAGTCCTCTATAAAGGGGACTGTCCACCCAGCCCAGCCCAGGTGGTTATTAGGGACCCAGGCACGGTGCCCAGCCCCCTTGCCATGTGGGAACTGAGGTCTGCCTCCTTCTGGAGGGCCATTTTCGCTGAGTTTTTTGCCACCCTCTTCTATGTCTTCTTTGGGCTGGGGGCCTCTCTGCGTTGGGCCCCGGGACCCTTACATGTCCTGCAAGTGGCTTTGGCCTTCGGCCTGGCCCTGGCTACACTGGTGCAGACTGTGGGCCACATCAGTGGAGCTCATGTCAACCCTGCAGTCACTTTTGCCTTCCTTGTGGGCTCCCAGCTGTCCCTGCTCCGGGCCTTCTGCTATATGGCAGCCCAGCTCCTGGGAGCAGTGGCGGGAGCCGCTGTGCTGTACAGTGTCACCCCACCTGCTGTGCGAGGAAACCTAGCACTCAACACGGTAAGGGGAAGCTGTGAGGCGCTGGGGGCACCTGGCATCTTGATGGCTGCCCTGATTCCCTCCTCACTCTGTGTGTGTGTGTGTGTGTGTGTGTGTGTGTGTGTGTGTGTGTGTGTGTGTGTGTAGGATCAACAAGGGTCTTGGAGGGATAAGGAAGGCATAGAGATCTCCACTGAAAATCAAGAAACCTGAGTTCAGATTCCAGCCTTCCTACCAACTCCTTTCAAGTTCTTAAGGAATTTTACCATACAGGGTTCGGTTTCCTCATCTAATTTCCATTACAAATGAGTAGTGTGGGGAGAAATTAAGATTGACGAATGCATTGACTACTAGGGCTTTTGTATGCTCCCTCTCCTGGGAATTGATGCTTTAAGGGGGATTCCTGCCTGGGAAGCCATGCTAACGAGCTGCTCCCCTTTCCTCCTCTCCCCAGTTGCATCCGGGGGTAAGCGTGGGCCAGGCCACCACGGTGGAGATCTTCCTGACGCTCCAGTTTGTCCTCTGCATCTTTGCCACATACGACGAGAGGCGGAATGGCCGTCTGGGCTCTGTGGCCCTGGCTGTTGGCTTTTCCCTCACCCTGGGACACCTCTTTGGGGTAAGCAGGAGAGGTGGGAAGCTTCTTCTTCAAGGATTTCAGAGCCCCTGAACCTTTACCAACCTTTAAGGGTTCTTTCTGCCCAGCCCACGTTCAGACATAAGCTTTACCCACCTTGATCTGTCTGTAGTGGTTAGCACCCGACCCCGTCCCTTTCCTCTGACTACTGTCTCCAGTCCTTCTGCAATGTGAGAGGACTGGGTCTCT
Organism: Zapus hudsonius; assembly: GCA_004024765.1. Lineage (NCBI taxonomy): Eukaryota > Metazoa > Chordata > Mammalia > Rodentia > Dipodidae > Zapus > Zapus hudsonius. Next base: position 14,471 of record PVHP010019960.1, read on the forward strand.
GCCTTTGGGTCCACAATCCGTCCTCAGATGGGGGACTGGCGTCCCTACCCACTATGGGAAGCCCTGGAGCATATACGCAGCTTTCCTTGCCCACTTGCTCCTGGTTGAAGATGACGTGTGCTGTGAGGAGAGAAGCGGGGGAGAAGGCGGGGAGTCTCAGACAGCTCTCTTTTGCAGATGTATTACACAGGCGCAGGGATGAATCCTGCCCGCTCCTTTGCTCCCGCCATCCTCACCCGGAACTTCAGCAACCACTGGGTGAGTGTGGGGACAGGCCTACAGCACCTTGCCTTGGAACGGGGCTGCAGGGAGCAGGTTTGGCTCCTGCTCGCCATCAGGGTAGGTTGGCTGTTCTGCCAGCACCCAGCTAAGAGAGTTGTCAGAGAACATAGAATGTTCCTGTGTGCAGCTTGTGTTATTTCGCGAATAAAACAGGCTCTTGGCTGGGTATGAGTCTGTGGTCCCAGCACTTGGGAGGCTGACACAAGAGGATTACTTGAGTTCAGGAAGGTAGGTCCAGCAAGACTCTAAAACAGACAGACAGACAGACAGACAGACAAACACAAGGATCTCTTGCTTGTATTATACCTCCTCTGATTAGTTAGATATTTTTACTGAGTATCCAATGGATACCAGAACTAGAGGCTAGGAGGGATACAACTAAATCTGAAGACAAAAACTTCTGCCCCCCCAAATCAGGATGTGTGTGACTTTAATGAGTCTAGGTCTCACCCCAGTTCTAACACTTTCAAACCTTGTATGCGACTCTGGGCAAAGAATTTAGCCTTTGCCTCAGTTTCTTATCTATAAAATGGGTTGTTATGAAAATAAATGTGAAAGTTATCATCTAAAGCATTTGACACAGATTATAGTATGAACTAAATCTTCAATAAATATTGATTATGCTTATGTTGTTTTGGCTATGTGCAAGCCAAAAATATGAAATTCCAGGTCAACCTGAGTTGAGTGAGTAAACCGCCCCCCAAAAATCTTCAAAGCTGCACAACCATTTTCATAGCAGCATTATTTACAATAGCCAAGAGGTAGAAGCAAAACTAATTTCCCTTGCAAGATGAATGAATAAATAGAATGTGGCTTATATATACATGGAATATTATTCAACCTTAAAAAGAAAAAGAAAGGCCGGGCGTGGTGGCACAAGCCTTTAATCCCAGCACTCAGGAGGCACAGGTAGGAGGATCACCTGAGTTCAAGGCCACCCTGAGACTACATAGTGAATTCCAGGCCAGCCTGGGCTAGAGTGAGACCCTACCTTGGAAATAAATAAATAAATAAAAAGAAAAAGAAAGAAAGAAAAAGAAGTTCTGAAGCTGGGTGTGGTGGTGCACACCTTTAATCCCAGCACACTCTGGAGGCAGAGGTAGGAGGATCACTGTGAGTTCAAGGCCGCCCTGACACTTTAGAAAGTAGAAAGGTAGTTACCAAGGGCTACAGCAAAAGGAAAGTAGGCAATTTTTTAAACTTTTTATTGATAACTTCCATAATTATAGAGCATAATCCATTATGATTCCCTCCCCACCCTCCCCCATATCTCTTCCCCCTCTCAGTTAGTCTCTGTTTTGTTTCGGTGTCATCATCTTTTCCTCCCATTTTGTGTAGGTATTATCAGGCACTGTGAAGTCATGAATATCAAGGCCATTTTGTGTCTGGAAGTTTGCGTTGTAAGCAGTCTTCCCCTTCCTTTGGCTCTTATGATCTTTCCACCACCTCTTCCACAATGGACCCTGAGCCTCGGGAAGTGTGATAGAGATGACCCAGTGCTGAATACTACACTGTCATTTCTTCTCAGCACTGTGGTGTCTTTTGAGTTATCCCAGTGGTCTCCAGAGAATAGGCAGTTTTTAAAAGTATTTTATTTATTCATTTTCAAGCAGAGATACAGGAAGAGAGAGAGAGAGAGAGAGAGAGAGAGAGAGAGAGAGAGAATGCCAGGGCCACCACCTTGTATGTCTGGCTTATGGGGGCACTGGGGAATTAAACCCAGGGCCTTGGGCACTGGATGCAAGTGTCTTAACCGCTGAGCCATCTCTCAGCCTGAGTATAGGCAGTTTAATGCCTATAAAATCTGTTTTACAAAAACTGAAAAAAAAAGCCGAGTGTGGTGGTGGCACACACCTTTAATTCCAGCACTCGGGGAGGCAGAGGTAGGAGGATCACCATGAGTTCAAGGCCATCCTGAGTCTACACAGTGAATTCCAGGTCAGCCTGGGCTAGAGCGAGACTCTACCTAGAAAAACAAAACAAAACAAAAAAAAACCCTGAAAAAAGTTCTGGCAATGACTTGCTCAACTATGTGAATATACTGAACCCTACTGAGTTGCACATTTAAGTGTTTAATAAACCAGGCATGGTTCATGCCTATAATTCCAGCACTTGGGAGGATGCCCAAGGGAACTGCCTGAAGCTTGAGGCTAGACTAGGCTACATAGAGACTTTTTTTTAAAAAATATTTTATTTATTCATTTTCAATCAGAGAGAGAGAGAGTGAGAGAGATAGAGAGAGAGAGAGAGAGAGAGAGAGCGAGCACCAGGGCCACCACCTTGTGGGTCTGGCATATGTAGGTCCTGGGGAATTGAACCGGGGGCCTTAGGCACTGGAGGTGAGTGCCTTAACCGCTGAGCCATTTCTCCAGCCCTACATAGAGACTTTGAAGCCAGCCTTGGCTACAAAGTGAAATCCTGTCTCAAAACAAACAAACAATAAACTGTATTAAATAAAGTAAAATTTAGGTCTTAAAATGTATTTTAGCTGGGCATGGTGACACACACCCTTAATCCCAGCACCTGGGAGGCAGAGAGAGGTAGGAGGGTCACCATTATTTGAGGCCACCCTGAGACTATGTAGTGAATTCCAGGTCAGCCTGGGCTAGAGTGAGACCATACCTCAAAAAAAAGGGGGGGGGGAGTTTTGAGGTTCAAACAATGGGATACAGTCTAGAATTTTACAACAATAAACCAAAAACCTGGGGCTGGTGGCATAGGTCAGTGGTTAGAGAACATGCTTAGCATGTAGAGGCCCTGGGTTCAATCCCTACCACCTACCACAAAAACAACAAAACCCCACACCGACTTCTACATAGACAATGCCCAACTGCTTGTAATGAGTGTAGGGTGTCCCCAAACCTGAATGTTCCTTTTCTCTTCCCACAGGTGTACTGGGTGGGCCCCATCATTGGAGGGGGCCTGGGAAGCCTCATTTACGATTTTCTCCTCTTCCCCCGGCTCAAGAGTGTGTCCGAGAGACTGTCTATCCTCAAGGGTGCCAGGCCCAGTGACTCCAATGGACAGCCAGAAGGCACAGGGGAGCCCGTTGAACTGAAGACCCAGGCCTTGTAAAGCTCCAATTGGAGAGAGGGACTAGAATGCTTCTGGGGTTCCACCGAGGGGACAAGCCAGCCCCTGGATGAAGACAGAGACTGTGGGGAGGGGCATATACTTCTTTATTTTTTAACTTAATGTGTATTTCTCTTTTTTTCTTTTTCTTTTGCTGTGTGAAATCTTTCAAGTTGCATTCACAATCTGGTTGGTGCAAACTTCCCTTCCTCCCCATCCCACTGACCTTCGCCGTGTGTGTGTGTGTGTGTGTGTGTGTGTGTGTGTGTGTGTGTGTGTGTGTGTGTGTGTGACTGTATATATGAATGTGGGTGAGTGTGGCTGTGTCTGAGTTTTGGGACACAAAGCTAGGGAAAGTAAAACAGGTGTCAGTGTATGTGTCCCTTCCTCAGCTCAGTGTGCTGAACCACACAAGAACCAAGACCTTCCCTTTCTGGCCTTCAGAAATGCATTAGATTCAGATCACTGAGCAAGTGTACCTGCAAGTTTGGAAGATGTCAGTGGGAGAATGGAGCTTACTTATCTCAGGGATGCTGGCCCCAGGGACTGGGCCAGGCAAGTAGCCCTGAGAAGAGTGAACACTGGGACCTGAGCTGTCTGTAAAGCCCCATAAACCTGTCTACATCCACTGGCTGGGTTGTGTGTTCATTTGGAGGCCCTGGGCCAGTGAGCTCCCAATCTAAATAGGGGTGGGCAAGCCTAGAGTCTAGAAAGATGAAGCAACCTACCAGGTATGCCTGACATCTCCTGGCAGAGAGCTCTCTAAAACAGGAAGTCTGATGCCTGGAGCAAATTTAGAGGAGGGGAATGTCAAAGAAACTCAATATTATGTCTAATATATGCTAATAAAAGATTGAAAAAATATACAGGAGTGGGGGAAAAGAAAGGAGAGGTTTTGGCTTTCAGAGATTTATTTAAAGCAAATCCAAACTCACTGAATGACATCTTGGTATTTTTACCACTAGCTCCATAGTGTTTCTTTTTTGTATATTTTCACTTTTCTCCCATCTATCCTTTCATCTCACAGCAAATGTCTGCTAACTCTCCCTGATTCCTTCCGTTCAGGTTCTTAATAATTTAGAGAATGGCTTTTCTCAACCCCTATCTTTTGTTGTTGGTAAAATAACACATCAGCAGAAGCCCAGGTGCCCCTCAATTGGACGACGAATATTTATTGCTGGTCTTTACTTTCTGAGCCTGCATGCGTCACAAGCTTTAAACTTTACCTATAGAACAGCAGACAACCCTTAGCTCCACCCTGCACATCAAGTTCACCTCCTCCAAATAAAACTTTTCTAATAACCATTTAAGACTTTGGAATAGTCCACTTGGCTGGAAGGGGAAGGATGTAAATTCGCCCTTAATCCTTGATATCTATTACAGTTTAGCAGAAAATTCATAGTGTTGTGACTTTTATCTTAATGAATAATATAGGGCGCAGACTCAGATAAGTCAGTTCCCCAGCCGGGCCTCCCCCGCCCCCGGCGCTCAGTGCAGTGGGCCAGGCCGCCCCGCCCCGCTCCTCCCCCTCGGCGCTCAGTGCAGTGGGCCAGGCCGCCCCGCCCCGCTCCACCCCCGGCGCGCAGTCCAGTGGGCCAGGCCGCCCCGCCCCGCTCCTCCCCCTCGGCGCGCAGTGCAGTGGGCCAGGCCGCGCCGCGCCGCCCCGCTCCGCCCCGCGCAGGCGGGGACCGCTTCCTTCCAGCCCGTTTGGCGGGAAAGGCTGCGGCCCCGGAGCTGGGGACTGCGGGCCCTGCGGGTCTCCGGAGGGTCGGCGGAGAGCGGGTGGTGAGTGCGGCCGGCGGGCTCGGGTGCTTCCGAAGCCGCAGGGCGGTGGGGCGGCGTCGAGGTCCGGGTCCCGCCGAGCGGTTCAAAGGGAGGGGCGGGGCGCGCATGCGCGGTGGGCGCGTGCTCCCGGCGCTGCTCCCGGGCCGCCGTAGGACTGGGATAGCCCGCGGCAGCAGGGCAGAAGGTTCCTGGGCCTTGAGTTGGAACTCCCGGTCCAATTCAGACGCGAAGTGGTTCGGTGGTCACAGGAATCGGCGTTCATGGTCCTGTCTAGCCCAGGCTGGCCTCGAACTCCTGGTGCTCCTGTACCCCAGCCTCCGGAATGTGGGATTGTAGGCGTGAGCCACGCAGCCACCTATTGGGTTTTAAGAGTTAGGGATACGTCCCGTGTTTAGGATGTCAGCTAGACCAGTAGCTATTAATGCCCTTGAGCCTCAGTTTTCTGCCTTTGGTGCTGACACAATTCCCTTTTTATTTTATTTTATTTTACTTTTGTTTTTTGGGTAGTGTCTCACTCTAGCCCTGGCTGACCTGGAATTCACTATCTAGTCTCAGGATGGCCTTGAACTCACAGGGATCCTCCTACCTCTGCCCCCTGAGTGCTGGGATTAAAGGCATGCATCACCACACCCATCTTAATTATTAATTTGATTTTTGTTTTTTTGAGGTTGTGTCTCACTCTAGCCCATGCTGACCTAAAACTCACTATGTAGGCTCATGCTAGGATTAAAGACGTGTGTCATCATGCTGGTCTACTATTCCCTCTTTATTGATTGATTGATTTTTGTTTTTTTTCAACGTAGGGTCTCACTTTAGCCCAGGATGACCTAAAACTCACTATATAGTCCAGGGTGGCCTCTAGCTCACAGCCGTCCTCCTACCTCTGCCTCCCAAGTGTTGGGACTAAAAGAGTGTGCCACCACAGCCGGCTACTATCCCTTTTTAAAAAGCCACCTGTTTAGCCTCAGTGTCTGGGGTTCGGCTTCTGCTTTGGGATGGCAGTAGTTAACTATAATGATAATAACTAATCCTGTGTTACTGTGTGCCTCCAGGGATTAAGAAAGAAGTCATGTTTTGCCCTTGCTCACCATTCAGTGGGGCACCGTTATCTACACACTGAAGTCAGAGCCTTAGTCTAAGGAGACCATCTACCTTTGACTCTCCTACCCCAGCTGCACTGTTGACTCAGCCAAGTCAGACAGAGCTCTGTCCTCCAAATAGTCACCACACTTGCTCCTCTATAGGTCTCCTCCTTTGCCTGAAGTGTCCTTTCTCCAAGTTACATCTGTGTGAGTTGTACCCACTTGGCAGGACTAACTGAAAGGCCCCTCCCTGCATCAATCACCTGAGCTGATATATTTATCTTTCCCCATGCCCTCCTTTCCCACTGTTTTTAATGGCCTTCAGCATAGAGCTCTCCTGATTCTGCCTTGTAATTTTGTTACCTGTGAGTGTGTCTTTCTCTCCACTAGACTGTAAGCCTCTTGAAGGTGAGACCTAGCCTTCCTGTCTTTGTGCCTAGCGCACCTGGTACTGTGCCTTGACTACCATAGGTCCCAATAAACCTTTGCTGAGCTGGAAAAAAAAAAAAAAAAAGCCACCTGTTCCACAATGGCCCCAGAGGCTTGGAGGGTATGATAGAGTTGTCTCGGTGCTAAGCACTCCACTGTCACTTCTCAGCGCTTTGGCCATTTTTGAGTCACCGCCAGTGGTCACCACTATCTGAAAAGAGAAGCTTCTCTAACCAAAAGTGAGAGTAGCATTAACATATGGGCATAAACCTAAGTGTTTAGAGGGCAGTTTGGGAATAATATATCCAGTTAGCCAGACAACAGTAGTAGTTTCCCCCTTAGGGCTTATGGTTTCCCGTGCCAAAGGCTTTTTAAAATATTTACTTGTTTGCAAGGAGAGAGAGAGACAGAGATATAGATAGATAGATAAGTAGGTAGGTAGGTAGGTAGGTAGGTAGGTAGGTAGGTAGGTAGGTAGGTAGGTAGATGAGAGTACATCAGAGCCTCCAGCCACTGCAAATGAACCCCAGATGCATGCAATACTGTGTGAATCTGGCTTTGTGTGGGTACTGGGGAATTGAACCCTGGTCCTTAAGCATTGTAGGTAAGTGCCTTAACCTCAGCCATCTCCCCAGTCCATGCCATACGCTTTTGACTAGGTTTTCAGTACCAGGCATGAATTCCCTGTCATGGAATAAGTCCCACATCCAACCATTGGTTTCCCCTAAAACAGACATGCTACTACTGCACTGGTGCTACATTGGGCCTGGCTGGCCAGCCATAAAGCTTGTGGGACCCACTGCTGGTTAAGACCATTGATGACTTTTCTCCTCCCAAAGGCTGTGTGCAGCTCTTCCCAGCATCCTGTCAGCTAGTTAATGGGGAGGACGCTTCCAGCTCAGCTCCAGCTTGACTTCTCAGTGACCTGCCGCCCAAGTGTGCTTACTCCAACAGCTTTTTCTTAAAGGGAAATCTGAGTAGGCCTCATGCTGCCACAGTGTCCTTCCCCATTTTCAGAGGCGGAAGCTAAGACTGACTTGCTGAAGAATAGGCAGGTAGGCAGCAAACTAGGACTGTGGCCATATCTTCTGACTTTGTACTGTTGTTTTCTATTACTGCTTTATTATACCAAGTCACGTTTTGAAGTCTTTTATATATATATATGTTTTTCGAAGTAGGGTATCGTTCTAGCCCAGGCTGACCTGGAATAATTCGCTATGTAGTCTCAGGTTGGCCTCAAACTCACAGTGATCCTCCTACCTCTCCCCAGTGGGATTAAGGTGTACGCCGCCATGCCTGGTTTATACTTTGAAAAAATATTTATTTATTTGAGAGAGACAGAGGCAGGCAGAGAGAGAGAGAGAGAGAGAGAAATTGGCACGCCAGGGCCTTTGCCACTACAAAGAATTCCAGACAGGCAGAAGCAAGAGGATCACTGTGAGTTCAAGGCCAGCCTGGGACTAAAGAGTAAGTTAAAGGTCAGTTGGGCTAAAGTAAGACCCTACCTCAAAAAGAAAAAAAAAAGAAACCTTTCTTTTGAGGTCTAGACAGATGGCTCGCTCAGCTATTAAAGCCCCTGCCTGCAAAGCCTAACAACCTGGGTTCTGTTGCCTAGTACCCACATAAAGCCAGATGCATGAGATGGCACATGCATCTGGAGTTCGTTTGCAGTGGCTCTGGCACACCCATACCCTCTATTTGTGTCTCTCTTTGCTTGAAAATAAATAAATAAAATATCTTTTAAAAAGCCAGTCATGAGCCAGGCGTGGTGGCACATGCCTTTAATCCCAGCACTCGGGAGGCAGAGGTAGGAGGATCGCTGTGAGTTTGAGGCCAGCCTGAGACTTACAGAGTGAATTCCAGGTCAGCCTGGGCTAGAGCAAGACTCTACCTTGAAAAACCAAAAAAAAAAAAAAAAAAGCCAGGCATGGTGACACACACCTTTAATCCAAGCATTTGGGAGGCAGAGGTAGAAGGATTGCCATGAGTTCAAGACCAGAGTGGGACTACAGAGTGAGTTCCAGGTCAGACCCTACCTTGAAAAAACAAAAAATTGTTTCCTGAGGCTGGAGAGATGGCTCAGCAGTTAAGATACTTGCCTGCAAAGCCTAACAACCTGGGTTTGATTCCCCAATACCTACATAAAGCCAGATGCACAAAGAGGTACGTGCATCTGGAGTTTGTTTGCAGTGGCTGGAGGCCCTTGTGCACCCATTCTCTCTCTCTCTCTCTATTTAAATAAATAAATTATTTTATATAAAAAATTGTTTTCCCATTGGATGTGGTGGCACATGCCTTTATTCCGAGCACTCCAGGGAGGCAGAATTAGGAAGATTGCCTGGAGTTTGAGGCCAGCCTGGGACTACAGAGTGAATTCCAGGTCAACCTGGTTTTATGAGACCCTATCTCATAAAACAAAACAAAAATTGTTTTCCATGGGGCTGGAAGCAGCACATTTCATTGTGACCAAGTGGAACCTTTAAAGATCTTCTGAGCATCATGGCCCTGGCCTGGTCCCCTCTCCTTTTCACAGGAAGACCTTACATTCCTCTTTCCCTGTTTGCAGGCCTCATTATTTTCTGCTCCCCTGTCTCCATCTTCTGGACTTCTTTGTTGGCTGGTCCTCTGATGTATATACATGATGAACTGTGAACTTCTAGCCACATGCAGTGCCCTTGGGTACTTGGAGGGCGATGTTTACCACAAGGAACCAGATTGCATAGGTGAGTGATTCTTTGAGGGGTCAGTTAAAAAACAAACAAAAACAAAAAAACTTCAAGATCTGTAGGGGCTGGAGTTAAGGTGCTTGCCTACAAAGCCTACCAACCCAGGTTCAATTCTCCAGTACCCACATAAAACCAGATGCACAAAGCAGCGCAGGCACCTGGAATTCGTTTGCAGCGGCTGTAGGCCCTGGTATGCCCATATACTCCCTTTCTCTCTGTCTTGGTCTCTCTATCTCTGTGCTTACAAGTTGTCGTAGTCAGCCACACGCCGCTGGGATGAATCTCCAAACCACGCACGATTATGGGAGGAAAACATTTATTGAGCAGATCCAGGGGAAGAAGTTAAGGGAAAAAAGGCTGGCCCCTTTTCACAGATCCAAGCAGAGACAGAGACAGAAGCCCAGCACCAGCACCAAGCAAGCACACTGTAACACACTGTGATTCACAAAATGCAGATCTCCAGACCAGGGTTTTGGCTTTTCTTTTGCATATCTATCCTTACTATTTTACATCCAAATTAGAAAGGGTCAGTCCCCAGGAGGCTAGGCCAAAGTGTCATTTCCTCCAGCCAGAAGCCTGGAGACAATAATTTTAATAAATCCTTAATTCTTTTGGGGGACATTATTCAAACTACCACACAAGTAGATAAATTATTTTTTAAAAAAAGATCTGTAGGGGGCTGAAGAGATGGCTCAGAGGTTAAGACACTTGCCTCCAGTGCCTAAGGCCCCTGGTTCAATTCCCCAGTACCCACATAAGCCAGACCCACAAGGTGGTGGCCCTGGTTCTCTCTCTCTCTCCCTCTCCCTTCCTCTTTCTCTTTCTCTCTCTCTCTCTCTCTCTCTTTCTCTCTCTCTCTCTTTCTCTCTGCTTGAAAAAATGAATAAATAAAATAATTTTTAAAAAAAAAGATCTGTAGGTTTCTCAAGCTGTGGCTATGAAAAAGCACATGGATCTCCATGGAGCAACTTCTAGTGTTTCAGGTATATGTTTCATTCTGTCTCTGAAGAGAGTGTGAAGGATTTGATCCGCTACCTGCGGCATGAGGATGAGACCCGAGATGTGCGGCAGCAGCTGGGAGCAGCACAGATCCTGCAGAGTGACCTCCTGCCCATCCTTACCCAGCACCGCCAGGACAAGCCTCTCTTTGATGCTGTTATCAGGTTCATGCCTCAGCCTTTTGGCTTTCAGCACGTGTAGCATTTGTGTTAAAGCTGCTTGGTTCTGGTGCTTGTGTCTGGCGAGGAAACCTAACTAGGCCTTACTTCATTGTCTCCTCAGACTGATGGTCAACTTGACACAGCCAGCCCTGCTCTGTTTTGGCAGTGTGCCGAAGGAGCCCAGTGTCCGGCACCACTTTCTACAGGTGCTCTCTTATCTTCAGGCTTACAAAGAGGTGAGGCCTTCCTTCGGAGGCCCCAGGTCCGTTTGGAAAAGGGAGGAAGGAGAAGATGGGCCCTACATAAGATCTAGTCTCTGTTGCACAGGCCTTTGCCAGTGAGAAGGCTTTTGGAGTTCTCAGCGAAACCTTGTATGAGCTGCTACAGCTGGTGAGTGAGTCCACATCCTACGAGGTCCCATGGGGGCAGTTGGCACCTTACAACACCTCCCCTGGGCAGAGGGGGACATGCTGGGTCTGGAATGACCCTCGGGCTACTCCATAGTCTTTAGCTGCAGCAGGGCAGTTTGACTTTTTGTTGTTATTTTTACTAGCATATATTAAATATACACAACAATGGATTTCATTATGGCATTTTCATATATGTATATGGTATATTTTGATAATATCTGCCCAGCTCCTCTTCTACTTTCATGTAGATGATCTTTTTTAAAAATATTTACTTATTGGGCTGGAGAGATGGCTTAGCAGTTAAGGTATTTGCCTGCAAAGCAGAAGGACCGGAGTTTGATTCCCCAGTTCCCACGTAAAGCCAGATGTATACGGTGGCTCATGTGTCTGGAGTTCACTTGCAGTGGCTGGAGGCCCTGGCGTGACATACCCACTCTCTCTCTGTGTCTGCCTCTCTCTCTCTCTCTCTCTCTCTCTCTCTCTCTCTCTCACACACACACACACACACACACACACACACTTTCTAAAACAAAATATTTTTAAAATATTTACTTATTTGTTTGAGGGGGGGTATGGGCACACCATGGCTTCTTGTCACTACAAATGAACTCCATATGCATGCCCTACTTTGTGCATCTGGCTTTACGTGGATACTAGGGAATTGAACTCAGTCTGGCAGGCTTTGCAAGCAAATGTCTTTTAACAGCTAAGCCATCTCCCCAACCCATGTGGATGATCTTGAACTTCTGATTCTTCTGTCTCCACTTCCTAAATACTAGAATTACAGTGTGGATCACTATACCTGGTGTACTTTTGCTGCTGCTGTTGTTGTTTTTGAAGCAGGCTCTTACTCTACAGGCTGACCTGGACCTCACTGTATGGTCCAGGCTGGCCTCAGCCTCACAGCACTTCTCTTATCTCAGCCTCTTGAGTGTTGCACTGGGCCCTGGTATACTTTTTATTTTGAGACAAAGTTTCACTAAGTTGCTCAGACTGGCTTTGAAATCACTTTATATTTCAGGTAGGTTTTGAACTTGCACTCCTCCTGCCTCAGCTTTCTGAGTAGCTGGGGTTATAGGCTTGCACCAGCAGACTTGGCTTTTTTAAAAATTCTAATTCTTAGGCCTTAGTTCTGTGGCCAGTTAAATATCACCTGCCCTCTACAACATGTCTCTAATTCTCTTCTATGTCTAGGGCTGGGAGGAGCGACAGGAGGAAGACAACTTGTTGATTGAGAGGATCCTGCTGTTGGTCAGAAATATTCTCCATGTGCCAGCTGACCTTGACCAAGAAAAGGTGAGGAAGGCCTTGGGACATTTGTGTTCACAAGTCTTGGGGAATAACCTTGGCCAGGTGGGGAGTTGGAGACCTTCAAGGAGCTGACTATGTCCCCTTCCTCCCCTCCTGCTACTGCCCAGAGGATCGATGATGATGCCAGTGTCCATGACCAGCTTCTCTGGGTGATTCACCTCAGTGGCCTGGATGACTTGCTTCTCTTCCTGGCCAGCTCATCTGCTGAACAGCAGTGGAGTCTCCATGTGCTTGAGATTATCTCCCTTATGTTTCGTGACCAGGTGAGAGCCTGGCCGACTGTCCTTCGCCCTCCATGCATGCACTCTTCTGCTCCATGGGTGATGGCGAGTTGTCTGGAGAAGGCAGTGCTCTCATCCTCTCTTCCTAGTAGCAATGGGACAGACTCAGGATAAGAAATGACTGCCCTTCTGGTTCTTCCCTCCTTGTTCCAAACTAGAACCCTGAACAGCTGGCAGGTGTAGGGCAGGGACGCTTAGCCCAAGAGCGAAGTGCAGATGTGGCAGAACTGGAGGTGCTGCGCCAGCGAGAGATGGCAGAGAGGAAGACGCGAGCCCTTCAGCGGGGCAACAGGTAAGTGACGGGTGCCTGCTCTTCCTGGCCGTGGCGGGGGCTGCTGAACACTTGGGCCAATTCAAGACTGGATAACGTTTTGAAGCTTGAACTCACTCCGAGCTGCTAATGAAAGAGTTGACTGAAGCTTCCAGAGAACAGAGGAATAACTTTAGGCCTTTTTTTGTTTTCCTTGGAGGCATTCTCGATTTGGGGGCTCCTACATTGTCCAGGGACTGAAATCCATTGGGGAGAGGGACCTCATCTTTCACAAAGGCCTTCACAATGTGAGTATTCACACATCTGGGGTGGGAACACCGTAGAGTTGCAGGGCCTGCAAAGGGTGACCATCTCTGCTCTTATGGGGCTTAGAACATTGGTGACAATAGAAGCAGAGCCCTTGGCAGTAGCCACACTGTCTTCACCAATCACTTGACTAGTACCAGAATCAGAGAACCTTCTAGGAATTTCCTCTGAGAAAATTGTAGCAACAGAGATGTGGAAAATTACAGAGGCAGGGTGATGATTAGGACTAATTCTAATCCCCCACCCCACATCCCTAGCTTCGAAACTACAGTTCAGATCTGGGAAAGCAGCCCCGAAGGGTGCCTAAACGTCGTCAGGCTGCCCAGGAGCTGTCCACCCAGCGCCGCTCTGCCCTCAGTGTGAGGCTCTTCCTCAGAGACTTCTGCTCCGAGTTCCTGGAGAACTGTTATAACCGACTCATGGGTGCAGTCAAGGTGAGGGCCTGGGAAGGACATGGAGGCGATTAGGGATGAAATCGAGAGGTGATGTGACCAGTGGTGGGTAACAACAATTTGCCAAGGAACCCAAGAGCCCCTGAGAGATCACAAAGATCCTAAGGAATTGGTGATTATTAGCACAACAAAAAAGGTTCTGGATGACTGGGAAGATGACTGGGTGGAGAAAGCGCTTGCCATGCAAGCATGATCCCCAGAGCCCACATGAAGCTGACCGCAGTAGCACAAGTGTGGCGGTAACCCAGTGAGCCTCTGGTGAGGTAGGAGTTGGAGACAGGAAAGTCCCCTGGAGGCCAGCAATAGAAGCTAGCCTGTAGAACACAGTGGTGACTGACAGACCAACGAGGATGAAGACAGGCTGACACCGAGGGTATCCTCTGACCTGCACTCATGAAGAAAAAGGCTCTGGCTAGGCATGGTGGTGCATGCCTTTAGTCCCAGCACTTGGGGGGCAGAGGTAGGATTGCTGTGAGTTCAAGACCAGCCTGGGACTACAGAGTGAGTTTCATGTCAGCCTGAGCAAGACCCTACCTCAAAAACAAAAACAAAAAAAGACTCTGGAGATTGCCCCAGAGGAAAGGCAGGGGAATATGGACCGGCCTGGGGAAAACATACAGAAACTGGCAATTGTGGATCCTAGAAAATGGTACAGTGGTATCCAGGGTCTACTCCATCTTCGTAGGGTGAGAAGGAGTTGGAAGCCCTGAGGTAATGGCAGTATTTTTTTTTTTTTTTGGATGTTAGGATCACCTGCTTCGGGAGAAAGCTCAGCAGCATGATGAGACCTATTATATGTGGGCCTTGGCTTTCTTCATGGCCTTCAACCGAGCTGCCTCTTTCCGACCTGGCTTGGTTTCCGAGACCCTCAGTGTCCGTGCCTTTCACTTCATCGAGCAGAACCTTACCAACTACTATGAGATGATGCTGACCGACCGCAAGGAGGCCGCCTCCTGGGCACGCCGGTGAGTGGACTGGACACCGGGGTCTCTGGATATGTGAATTCTGGATGATGATTCAAGGTTGAGGGGGCCAGGTGCGAGGGCTCATGGGGTCATTCTGGTTTTGGAAGTACTCTTGGAGAGATGACATTTGCATTTGCCAGTACCCTAAGTTGTCCTCCATATCACCTATTCCTTCAACTGACAGGATGCACCTGGCTCTAAAGGCCTACCAGGAGCTGCTGGCCACAGTGAATGAGATGGACATGTCCCCAGATGAGGCCGTGAGGGAGAGTAGTCGCATAATCAAAAGTGAGGCCCTGGCTTGGTGCCTGACCCCAGCCTTCCCATCTCTTGATTAGAATCTCATTCTTCCCAGTCCCAACTTTATCTCTCCTTGTCCAGGTTTCTCAGGGCAGTCCTTCCATTCCTTTCTCTTCCCTGTTTCCAGACAACATTTTCTATGTGATGGAGTACCGAGAACTGTTCCTGGCACTCTTTCGAAAGTTTGATGAGAGATATCAGCCCCGTTCTTTTCTTCGTGACCTGGTGGAAACCACCCACCTCTTCCTCAAGATGCTGGAGCGTTTTTGTCGGAGCCGTAGGAATCTGGTGGTGCAGGTACTGGCCAGCCCTGGGTCAAAGGTCAGGACTCTTTCTCATATCTTCTTTTCTCTTTCTTTCTTTCTTTTTGTTTTTTTTTTTTTTTTTTTTTTTTTTTTTGTTTTTCAAGGTAGGGTCTTGCTCTGGCCCAGGCTGACCTGGAATTCACTATGTAGTCTCAGGGTGGCCTTGAACTCACAGCAATCCTCCTACCTCTGCCTCCTGAGTGCTGGGATTAAAAGTGTACACCACCACACCAATCCTCCTCACAATTTCTACAGCTTAAGTTTGTCTGTTAGAAGTATCTTAGCTCAGGGCCAGAGGCTTGTGGTACTGCCAGTGTGAGTCTACCGTAGTTTGATTCTCCCTCTAGATTCCTCCCTGACTGATCACTACTTTGTGCCAGGCAAGCTAGACTCCCAGCTTTTGGTGAATTCTTCTGTCTCTACCTCCTTTCTTGCCTGTAGATGTGGGTAGGATCACAAGCTCATAGTGTCTGGCTTTTATGTGAATGCTGGAGTTCCAAGTTTAGATATAGGCACAGCTGTTGGCCTTTGCTAGTAAGAGCCTTTAACTACTGAGTCATCTTTTTAATTTTTCAAGGTAGGTCTCACTCTAGCCCAGGCTAACCTGGAACTCACTCTGTAGTCTTAGGCTGGCCTCAAACTCACAGTAATCCTCCTACCTCTGCCTCCTGAGTTCTGGGACTAAAGGTGTGTGCCACCATGCCTGGCCTGCTGAACCATCTCTCTAGCCCCTTCCTTGGCTTTTCTGTTGTCCTCATATAGTTCTTTCTCTATAGAATAAGCGAAAGAAGAAAAGGAAGAAAAAGAAGGTTCTAGACCAAGCTATTGCTTCTAGTAATGTCCCAACTAGCCCAGAGGAGTTGGAAGCCATGTGGCCGGCCCTGGTGGAGCAGCTACAGCAGTATGCCCAGGTAGGTACCTGAGGAAAACAGTTTTTTGAGGGAAGTGCCCTGGGTAGGTAGTCTGGTTTTACCACTACTCTGTTCCTTTAGCTGTGTCTGTGTCTAGGATCCTGAACTCAGTGTAGACTCCGTGGTTCCCTTTGATGCGGCCTCAGAGGTGCCCGTAGAAGAGCAGCGGGCTGAAGCCATGGTGAGAATCCAAGATTGTCTCTTGGCTGGCCAGGCCTCACAAGGCCTGGCCCTCCTGAGGTCTGCCCGGTAAGAATCCTACCCGCTCATCCTCCTGGGCTTTAGGGTATGGGGAAACCTCCACTGGGATACAGGGTTCTTAGCCTTCAGAAAGGAAATCTCAACAGAGGCTCTGAGCTCAGTACTGAGCATGAACACCCGGTGGGCTTTGTTTGACTAGTTGGGGTTTTTATTTTTCATTTGTTTAGTTTTGTTTTTTATTTTTTTTTATTTATTTTTTTTTAAATATTTTATTTATTTATTATCAAGCAGAAATACAGAGAGAGAGGTGGGGAGAGAGAAGTACCAGAGCCACCACCTTGTGGGCCTGGCTTATGTGGGTCCTGGGGAATTGAACCGGGGGCCTTAGGCACTGGAGGCAAGTGCCTTAACCGCTGAGCCATCTCTCCAGCCCAAGTTTTGTTTTTTATTTATTGATTGATTTCCTTACAAGGAGAGAGAGAGAG
>PVHP010019961.1:0-17233 GCA_004024765.1 Zapus hudsonius
TCTTTCTTTCTTTCTTTCTTTCTTTCTTTCTTTCTTTCTTTCTTTCTTTCTTTCTTTCTTTCTTTCTTTCTTTTTCAAGATAAGGTCTCACTCTAATCCAGGCTCACCTGGAATTTACTATGTAGTCTCAGGGTGGCCTCAAACTCACATCAGTCCTCCTACCTCTGCTTCCTGAGTACTGGGATTAAAGGTGTGCGCCACCACGCCCAGCCTTGAACTTTCATCTCTTGATAGAAGAGAAGGTTCTAAAGTATTTTTCAGATGTTCATCATGTCATGCTGTGTCCTGGAAGGGGACGGTAATGAATATTCTTGTTTTTGAGCCATCCCAATCTAAAAAGCACATTAATAAAGAGACAAGATACTTTAAAACTGTGATTTGGGAGTTTCTGGGGCCCACCCTTATGTGGACCTTTCATTTGAACCTGGCCAGCCTTGGGAACAGGTGTTGTTCACAGCTTTGTTCTGCCTGAGGACATTGAGGGTTTATGGGTGGTACAGGGAGTGGTGGGGGGGGGGGCTGTGTTCTTTCCAAGACCATTGCCTGTGTTTCAGGTTACCACACCACAGTCTTTGGTGTCTTCAGTGACTGTCTGCTGGACAACCTCCCTGGAGTGAAAACCAGTGGTTCCACCGTGGAAGTCATCCCCGCCTTGCCAAGACTGCAGATCAGCACATCCCTGCCCAGGTAGGACCTGAGGTTCAAGGCCCATGCCTGGAAGGAGTGGCTCTTGTAAATGTTTTATACTTATCCATTTTCCCCTTTCCCTTCTCTTCCCTCCCTTTCCTTCCTCCCTCTCCCAACCCCCTCTCTCTCTTTCTTTGTTTTTTTGAGGTAGGGTCTCACTCTAGCCCAGGCTGACCTGGAATTCACTATGTAGTCTCAGGGTAGTCTTGAACTCATGGCGATCCTCCTACCACTGCCTCTGAAGTGCTGGGATCCACCATGCCTGGCTGTCCATTTCTTAAAACTAGCACAGAGTTGCAGTTAACCTGATAATCATATGTCCAGAACACGGCAGAGGGACATCAAGATAGTGGGTAGTTAGTATGCTCTGTCGACCAGAACAACGTTGAAACTAGCCTTTGGAATTGTATTTGGAAAAACAGTTCAAGTTTTGGGGCTCTTAAGAAAAGCTCTTATGATTTAAGAAAAGATTACTTGTTTGCTTCTAGTATTCTAGGGAAGCACAGAGAGGAATAAGCGACCACCCGGGCCAATGCACTCTTGCCTTAAACAGTATTTGGGCCCGTGTGGTGTCTCATGCCTGCAGTGCACCAGAGAAACAATGAAGCTAAAAGCACACATGCTCCAGACTCCCAGAGCATACATGGGTATGGAGGTCACACTGTATCACGTGTGCGCCACTGACTTCCTGTGTAGCACATCCTAGCACAGCTTTTCTTGACGCTCTTATCATTTCATTTAGCAATTCAGTTTTAATTGATTCAAACAAGCACTTATTAGTGCTATCTCAGAAGTGCATCGCCATTCATTTCCTGGCTTTTGGAACTGATATGCTCAGTTCTTGCTCCTGTGAACACTAATGAACATTCTTGTGGACATTTCTTTTATGTTCATAGTGTGTTTATGCACTCTTATGCACACTCATATCCCATGTGAGTGTGTGCAGAGGACGGGGACAAAGTTGGGTGGCCTCCTCTGTCACTCCTACTTTATGTCCTGGAGATGGGCTCTCTCATTGAACCTAGAAGCTGCTGTTTTTGACCAGCGAGCCTCAGCAAGTCTCCTATCTCTACCCTCCTCATAGAGGTTTTCAGAGCCACACCTAGCTCTTTACCTGTGTGCTGGGGATCAAACTCAGCTCCTCACACTTGCACAGCAAGCACTTTCACCTTGTAAGCCATCTTTCTAGACCACAGGGTTTTGAGTGCATATTTGTGTGATGCACATACATGCATGAAATGTGTGCTCACTAGTGTGTATAGGTTCGTGTGTGTGTGTGTGTGTGTGTGTGTGTGTGTGTGTGTGTGTGTGTGTGTGTGTGTGTAGGCCAGAAGTCAGTTTTGGGCATCCTCCTCAATCTCTCGCCATCCTTTAAAATTATTTATTTATTTGAAAGCAGAGAGATATAGAAGAGAGACAGATGGAATGGGTGTGCCAGGGCTTTCAGCCACTGAAAATGAACCCAGATGCATGCACCACCTTGTGCATCTGGCTTTACGTGGGTACTGGGGAATTGGACGTGGGTAGTTAGGGGTTTCAAGCAAGTGTCTTAACTGCTGAGCCATCTCTCCAGCCCTCTACCTTTTTTTTTGGAGAGGGTCCCTTGCTGAACCCAGAGCTGACTGATTTGGCCAGACTAGCAAGCTAGGGAGCCTGAGGACTTCTTGTCTCTGCTTCCTCAGTGCTGGGCTACAGGCAAGGCTCCACCATGCATCTGATATGGGTGCTGGATCTGGACTTGGGTCCTTAGGCTTTCATGTTGTGCACTTTACCCTGAGCCATCTTCCCAGACCCCTTTTGACCATTTTTGTAAAATGTGCCTTGGGGTTTTCTAAACAGTTAAGAAAGCTCATTTGTATGTTGATGGACCTTTTCACTTCCCTGGCACTTCTTGGTGGCAGAACTGTGACAGTGAGTGTGGTAGGCCTGCCTCTTGTTTGTCATTTGGGAGAGACTGACAGGCAGCCTTGCCTCACACAGCATAGGGACTTCAAGGGCTTTCATCCGGTGGCCTCAGTGAAAGTTCCAAACCAGTCACCATCAGCAGTGATGAGATGGGGGAAGAGGCATCAACTGTGACATGGGCAGGTGGGCAGCTGGCTACACAGGGAGCCCAAGTGGGAGGAAGTGTTGTGCGATTGGGAAATAAAATTTAACAGAAAGAAACTAACTTGAAATGGATCATAGATCTAGTCATAAAAGCTAAAAATATTTAAAAATTTTAGCAGAAAACAAGCACAAAGGTTCATGACTCTGGTTAGACCAAGAAGTAGACTAGAACGTTGGTACCTGGGCTTGATCACATTGAACCACCACTGTGCTTCCAAAGATACCACTAAGAGCACAAGGCAGCAGCTCACGGGCTGGAAGAAGATGACAGACCATCACATGTCTGGTAAAGAGCTTCTATTTATATAAAGACCTTCTTACAACTTCGTAACGAGAAGACAGCAACCTAATTAAAAATTTACAAAAGGTCTGAATAGCTCTTTCAGCACAAAAGATGTACAAATAGCTAACAACCATCCTGAAAGGACTGAAAGGAAGCCAGTGGGGCACAGTTTGTTTCTGGGGCACTGGCACCACCGGAATTGCAGCCCACCCATCCTAGGGCACCTGTGAGTAGAAGACAGGCAGTGTCCAGGCTGGGAGGAGGTGCAGGGGCTGATTCCCTCATAAAGCTGTGTGCCTTTGCAAAGGCAGTTAGGCAGTCTCCAAAGGTCACCATAAACCTCCAGTATGACCCAGTAGTCCTGTTCTTGGGTGTCTACCCATAACAAGTGAAAACATACATTGGCATAATGTGGGTATCACTGTGTGTGAAGTTCATGCCAGCACTGTGCCTGAGAGGCAGAAGAGTGGAGAGGACCACATGGCCACCACTTGGTAACAAAATAGGCCCCATTCTTACCGCAGATCTAATCCTTAGTAGTAAAGATGACCCAACCCTTGAGATATGTTCTGCCATAGAGGACCCTCACATATGCCGTGCTGGTTGAGAAAAGCCACAAGCAAAAGGTCACATGACTCCTCTTCTATGAAATGCTCATAAGAGGCAGGACTGTGGAGATGGGAAGCAGGTTGGCAGAGTGTGGGAGCAAAGATTGATTTCAATTGCACTGAGATATCTCTGGGTGATGGAATGTTTTAAGACTGTCTCTGTGATGGTTGTAAGCATACTAGAAATGCTTGTGATTAAAAGCAGCTGAACTTCACAGCATGTGACTACTCACCCATGTGTAGACATGTCATTTTGGCCTTGGCTAAGTACAGGATGGACACCTGACCTCAGCTGAGTCCACCCATCCTCAGGAGGGGGTGCTTGTCGTTCTTCTCCTGGCCATGGGCTGCTTCCAGTGTGGTAGTTCCAAGGCCTTGCCTCCATCTATCACCCTGGCTATTCTGACTTCTGAGGCCCCCAGAGGGAGACAGGTTAGGGGAGACATAGGCTTTGGGCTGAAGGTTGGAGGCATGAGCTCCTGGGCTCTACTGATCATGTGCACAGAAACTCAGGGTGAGCTACAAGAGAGCTCCTGTTGGCTATGCGCACCCTTATCACTTGTGTCGGGTCCCAGTCACCATTCCAGAAGAGTAGGTGGTTTAGGAGGAAGCGCCCAATGGAAGGGCTGCACCAACAGGAAGAACATGATTCTCAGCCATTCTCCATCTCCCTTGATTGGCTATTTTTATAGTAGCTTCCAGAGATGATATAACACGCCCCTGTCTTTAGTGGGCGTGACCCCCATGTGAGCTCAGAGTGGAGGGAGAGTCTGACCTGCTGGGACTCAGGACACCTCACAGAGAATTTGCTGCTTAGGTCAGGTCTGCAATGGTGACATAAACTGGTCAGCTAAGCAAGCATGATGGTTAACTTCAACTGTTCACTTGATGGGATTTAAAATCACCATGTACCTGTGTGAGGAATTTTCTGTATTAGGTTAATTGACATGAGAATACTCACTCTGACCATGGGCAGCACCATCCATGGATTGAATAAACTGAGCATTCAACATGTATTGTCCTATGCTTCCTGGTGTGGATTCACTGTGACCAGTGGCTTCATGCTTTTGCCACCATGATGGACTTCCACACCACAATGGACTATAACCTCCAGCCAAGATAAAACCTTCCTTCTTAAGTTGCTTCTGTCAGGTATTTTGTCATAGTGATGAAAGCAAGCAAGAGAAAACATGCCAAGATCAGCGTGTCATTAAACAAGGGAGATTACTGTGACGTGGGACTGAGTGCTATCACAATAAGCAAGACAGGGCATTGCAAGGGCTGGGTGAGAAGATGCACAGACTGAAAGCAGAGGACCGAACCAAGCAGAAACCTGCCTCCCTTAGAGGAGCAAAGCCCTGTGGAACGGGGGTGATGTGGCAGAGGGTCTTCCACGCAGGGAGTCAAGGTGCTTGAGACAGGATCTGGCAGGCTGGTGCCTGAGCACCAGAGACACCAGTGGCTGAGACCACTGGCAGGTGGCCTAGCTGCTAGGGGTGGAGATGTATTGTTCATACTGTGCTGTGTTCTCTGTAGCTGTTATTGTAATGAGGCCTTGGTATACAGTCCTCTTTGCTTCCTCTCCTCTCCTCTCCTCCTTTTCTCCTTCCCTCTTTCTCTCCTTCCTTGAGGGTCTTAGCACCACCTCAGCACAGTAATTATTTTCAGTTTGTTTTTCCCCAGTGGTTTATTCCCATAACAGGTCCACCCTGCTTACGGAGAGAGCACATCAAAGGACATAAAGAAGACTGGGTGCGAGAACATGGCTCAGTTATCCTTTCCTGATAAATTCTTTTTCTGTCATAGAACTTTCCCCTTAAATCCATGTACTTTCCCAAGGCAGTTCACAACTGAGACCCCATTCTTGTATGCAATTAATCTACCATGTAATTTCCCCCCTCCTAATAGACAAGGCTTCTAGCATGTTACAGTGGAGCACATTTGGTAGATGACATTTGTATCTTGTTTGTGACAGCTGAGCTTGGAATCCCATGGGAAAATCCAGGGCAACTCAGTCTACTTTTTTTAGTTTTTTAAGTATTTATTTATTTATTTGAAAGGAGAGAGAGAGAGAGAGAGAGAGAGAGAGAGAGAGAGAGAGAGAGAGAGAGAGAGAGAGAGAGGAGGGAGGGAGGGAGGAGAGAGGAGAGAGGAGAGAGAGAGAATGAGAATGAATAGATGTGCTAGGACCTCTAGCCACTGCCAACAAACTCTAGACCCATGCACCACTTCGTGAACCTGGGTTAGGCTTTGCAGGCAAGTGCCTTAACTGCTGAGCCATCTCTCCAGTCCCTGGTTTACTTCTGAAGTGCCTTCCTGTGTGGTTCTCTCATTTGATGCCCAAAATGCTCCCATGCCATCACCTTCTTCCCTCTCTCTTAAATTTATTCTTTTCATTACTGTGATTGTAGATCTGCACATTCATTGCAACCTTCTTCTGGTGATGAAATATCTACTAACGTGTCCGTCCAGCTTTACAATGGAGAAACTCAGCAGCTTGTCATTGCCTTGGAGAACATTGGACTGGAGCCACTGGAGCTGCTGGAAGTCACCTCAAAGCTTCTCACCACCAAGGGTAGGTGGCCTTGGGACTGTCATTGTTAGTAGCAACTTTGAATCATGCAGAAATTTAGTGGTAGTGAAGTCCCCCTCCCGAACCTCCATTTTGGGAACCAAGTGCGTATAGCAGTTAGAGAGAAACATTTCCCTAGCCACAGGACCCTCAGCTGTTACTTTGAATTTAAACAAGTTGGTTATAGGGTTTGGGCGATGTTTGACCAAAGCTGTCTAATATTGAGTTACAGAAAACAGCAGTTTATATGGTGACATGACATTGTTTTAATATCTCCTATAACCTGTTGCCTTGCAAAACCTTATGAAACCCTTTTGTATCTCAAGTGAATGATGGGGATCAGTGATACAGGATTTAGGAGACCTCTCTGGGATTCTTGGGGGCCTAGACTGTCATTTGGGCTTTTATAAGTCATAAGTTTCCCCTGTGGAGGTATGTACCTTCCCCTTATTTGAAGAGAAGGCTTATGTAGCCACAGGTTTGCCTCTTCCAATAGTGACTCACTTGTAATTGAGTCTCTGTGGTTTATAGAAGGTCTAAACTGCTGCCTTTGCTTAAATGATCACAGATTTCATTGCAGTAGAACCCAGGTTCAGAAAACTGTATTAGCTCTTCCACAAATTGCTAAGATATGCATGAGTATATACACACACAAATGCAAACGTGAGGCTGGAGCTGTTGCTCAGCGAGAGCGCTTGCCCAGCATGTGGATGGCCTTGGGCTTGATCCCCAGCACTGGCAAACACAAAACAGAAACCAAAAGACCAATACAAACACATGGTAGTACATAAGTGCATATATATACCCCTTAATTTATTCATTCTTTGAGTTTAATTTTTTTAACAGAAAGTGATGTGTCCTTGCTGGTATGATTGAAAGCGCAGGTGTTTTGGTCTGCCCTGCTTGCTTTTCTCCTCCACGTGGGCTAGTGCTTCTGCTGTGAGAGGCATACATGCATGGATGGCTGCTTACCAGGTGAAGGTCCAGAGCAGTGACGATGTCTATTCTGTTCTCAACATGAAATAACTAACTTATTTCATTGCGCGAACTAGGCCCTAGCGTTAGGGTGGTGACCATTGTTCCAGATACTGCAGGGAGCTGTGAGGGCATATTTCTCACTGTTGATTTATGTTCCCTGTGGTATTCCTGAATGCATGTCGCCGTGTGCGATTTTGACGTTCCATTCTGTAGCACAGTAATGAAGAGAAGAAATAGAAACAGACCCACTTTTAGGCATGAAAATGGTATTAGATCTGACACCTAAGCTATTCAGCTTCCATACTGCTGAGCTGCAGAAGTCTGCTGCGCATTTCCTCCGCGCTCTGCCTTAGATATAAATACTTTAGTTATTTGGCGTTGGAGGGGAATAAGCTGTTCCCTGGTTCCCTGTGAGTAGCTTTGCCTGTTATTTGAATGTGTCATTCTTAAGCCTCAGAACTTAATACAGAAATAAACAGTGCAGCCAGACATCTTTCGAAGTAAGCCATATGCTCAGGACCAGCAGGCCTGCACGTGGGGTTTTGCATGATTTTTAGTTACTGGCCTTTTGTGGTTTGAGGGGTGGACCAGTGGCAGTGCTCCAGGGTTGGAGCATGTCAGTGGAGGTTCAGCCCACCACACCCTGTATTTATTATGTTCATCCTTCCTCAGTGGATGTCTATGGTGGTTTATATCGACTGTTAACCTGTGAGGGATGATCTGGATTAGGTTAAGTGAGGGGGGAAGACCCACCTGAACCACGGGCAGCACCATCCCACGGCCAGGCTCCTGGACTGCGTAAGAGGAGAGAGCTGGCTGAGCAGCAGCACCCATCTCTCTGCTCCCCACGCTGCCTGCCGGATGTGACCTCAAGCTCCTGCTCTCCTGCCCTCCCCTCCCCGCCATGTTGGGCTGTACCATGTACGGGGAGCTGAGGTAAAACTGTCTTCCCTTAAACTGACTTTGTCAGGTATTTGGTCCCAGCAATGAGAAGGTGACTAATGCACCACACTTGGTGCAGGATGGCTGTTCCTTACTGGCCACGTGACGAGGTTGGTAAGGTCACTGGTGACGGGCAGCTGAGTGCTATCCTCTGGGTGCTCATCAGGGGCACTCTTCTCTTAGGCATTGCTTCCAGTACAGGCACCCATATCTCAGGGGTAGCTGGCGCCTCTCCTGGTACTTGGTGGGCTGCCAAGCAGTGACCACTTGCTGTCTCAGTGTGTGTAAAAGCCATCAGACAGCTCATGGGCTCATCCATGAACAGGGAACATGCTGTTTGTGCACAGACCATGTCATTGAATCCAAGTGGTCCTACTTTCTACTGATAGGCTGACTTCAAATAAGCCAGCGCCCCTCCCCCCATTCGACAAAGTCAGATGTCTTTGTGTAGGTTTCCTGGATTGATCTCTCTTCTCCTCTAAAATGTTTCAGAAGACGTCTCAGCCCTTCTTCTTGTTCTCAGACCTTTCCTGAGATAATGAAATTTAACTTTTCTCCAGATGTGCACACTGCCTTGAAACTGGGAAGTTAGAACTAAGGATCGCACAGTAGGTCCAGCCAAGCCTGCCCATTGGCCAAGAGCACAAGAGTGGGAAGCCCTTTGGCAGCTATGCGGGGAGATCTGACTTTGATCCTGTCCACAAGCTGGGGCCCACGGGCTTTGCAGGACCCAGGGGTTCAGTAATGATCTGATGACAGTGTCACACCGACGTCACCTGCCCTGCTGAGCTCCTGTTTTTTGCACCTGTTTCTGAGTTGTTATGCTATTTTTATATAATTATTGTTCTTAACATCATGGCCACGCAGGGCAAAGTTTTAAAAATCAATCTTGCAGAAAAATGATGTCTGCTTAGTGTCATCAAAGAACAGAATGTCATGGGGAGTGAGAAAAAGGACTTCCTGCAGTTTTCATGGAAGTCACACTTGATGTTTGGGTGTGGTAAGAGTTAGAAATGTCACCCAGCTGTTGTGGCCAGCTTTGGGTGAGCAGGTGGGGGGTGTGGACTGGCACAAAGTCCCCCCAAGCTAATTAGGCCAGCCTCAGCCTTACCTTGGCAATTGCAGAGAACATTACAGACACAGGCGTTCAGCCAGCTTGGGCTTCCCATGTCTTGGGCCCATTTCCTTGCTCTGGTGACTTTTCGCTTGTGGTAGAAATGGTTCTTGTCATCTTCTGGTTGAGGGCTACTCGTGGGGCACTCGCCCAGCACTGCAGAAGCGAGGCTGCGGAGACAGGAGCCCTTCTTGGGGGTGCTGTTTCCCGTGTTGCCGCTGCTGCTGTTGTCTTGCAGAACATTTGTGTTTTTCTCTGCTACTCCTGGCCCCCAGCATCCATGTTCCTACACGCTCTCACTGAAGATCCTACTCAGGGCCTTGAATATGCTAAGAACGCACTCTACCACCCAGCCTGCCCTCCAGCCCTGTTCGCTTTCTGTCTCACTCTTTTACTTATTTATTATGTTTTTTTTTTGTGTCTTGCTGAGGGTTAAACCCTAAGCTACACTCCAACCCCTTCACTATTCTGCTTATTACTTATTATTTATGCAGTTTAGTGTTTTTGTGAGATAGGGTATGGTAGTTACCTTCACGTTATTGCTGCAGAATATTTGACCAGAAGCAGCTGATGGGAGAGTTCATTTTGACTTACAGTCCTAAGGGAAAGCTTCATGATGGCAGGAGAAAGCCTGGCATGAGCAGAGGCTGGACATCACCTTTATGCTTCCACCTCAGCAGATTGAAAAAAACAGTAGGAGAGTGAGCTGAACTCTAGCCATGGGGAAGCTGGCTGTGGCACCCATAAGCCCACTCCCAACAACAGACCTCCTCCAGCAAGGCTCCACCTCCCAAGTTACCATCCACTTGGGGTAAATTCAGAACACATAAGTTTATGAGGGGGAGGGGCATCTGATTCAAACCACCATACAGGGATTCTGTAACTCATGATGTAGGCTGACATTTAATCGTGACACTCCTCTGCCTCAGCCTCTCAAGTGCTGGAATTATGGGCATGAACCACCACCCTTGACAAACACACTCTCTCTCTCTCTCTCTCTCTCTCTCTCTCTCTCTCTCTCAGTTTTTCAAGGTATGGTATTGCTCTAGCCAAGGATGACCTGAAATTCACTGTAGTCTCAGGGTGGCTTCGAACTCAATCCTCCTATCTCTGCCTCCTATGTGCTGGGAACAAGCATGTGTGCCACCATGCCCCCCCTCTAGTTATCCAATGTGATCCATCCTGTAGCTTGCTGCTCACATGTCTTCTTTCCTTACTTATGTGCCCAAGCCCTCATCTGTTACCCTCAGTGGTTCAGATATTGGGCTTTAGGGAACAAGACAGCAGTCAGTGATCAGGGTCTTTAGGGGGGCTCCAAGTGTGCTAAGCAGGGTGGAGTGTCCTATAGGAACAGAGAATGGGACATGGGCCATAGAAGAAATCTACCTCTCCCTCTTCTGTTGGGCACCTGTCTGTCCTCTGGCCATCAGCCATTTTCCTTCTATCTCACTCCTTGTTTGGCCTGTGCTGAGCAGCACCTTTCTGCCCTGGATCTTATGCTGGGCACTGGGCATCCCCAGCCCAGGTAATCCAGAGCCAGGCTTCCACAGCTGGAGCACACTTCCCTGTGCTTGGAACTTGCTGACTCCAGATGCCCCCTGTGGTCTCCAGTTCTATCCCTAATCCACAGTGCAGTCCACATGTTGCCTCCTGAAGGCTTTTTTGACCCCTTCCAGCAGGATCAGACATGCCAGTCCTGGCACGCATGGTAGCTTACATTCTGTTTAACAGCATTCACCTCTTTCTACTTTGTGTTCTTCGACAGACAGACATTTATGTGACATTTATATGCAGCTGCTGTGCCAACACTTGAATAATGCATGAGTGCTCTCCTCAGGAGCTGCAGTCCAGTATGGGAGTCAGACCTGCCCACTGAGTTGTGCAGAGCTCTGGCTGTATACCTGTGTTATTTCTGTGGCGTGTGACTGGCCGCAGGGCATGGACTTGCAGGTGTGCCTCTAGGAAAATGTCAAATCCTGATTGACTGACTAAAGTGTTCACTGGCATATGGGCAAGATGATTGTGGCATGAGTTCTGGAGTCATAGTGGAGAAGTCTGCGATACAAGTTGGTCTTGAGACAAGGTGGCGTGCCTTTTAGCCAGCACTGCGTGAATTGGTGCCTTTGGTTCATTGGGACTGTGGGCGAGAAGGAAATGATCAGGACAGGGAGGGCAAAAGAAGTTAGGGTGTCTGTCTCTGCCACTGGGGTACTTTTGTACGTTACATCCTCAGCTAGTTGTTTGGGGTCCTTGGTGGGTCCCTCTCCTGACAGAGGATTGAAATGAGGATGAAAGTACACTGCTTCCAATGCCAGAACAACACCATTCCCCAGGTGTAAGGGTTCAACAGGAAGGAGCCTTCACACAGCAGGTGGATGCGGGGATCTGACTATTCACTTCTGTCTACACAACTTGCCTCAATGGAGAACCACAGATTGTAGGACCTTTGTAGAAAGGAACCACTTAGATTCAATGACACGGTGTGCGTGCAGCTTTGTTTATGGCTGAGCCCGAGCAGTTGAACTGTCTGCAGCAGCAGCTCAAGCAGCATGGCTCTAAGTGTCTGCTTCCTCCTTCTTCTTCCTCTTCCTCTTCAACAGGTTTGGCAGGCACCCCAGTCCAGCTGACATCACATCTGAGGGCAGTCCTTAAGCTCACTTCCTATTGTAGACCTATCGCTGTCCTCCATCATTGTACAGCCATCTTGGGGGCTTGGCACGTGCGTAGGAGCCCCAGAGTGCAATTTACCACATCTGTGCTTGTAGAAGAAACCCTTCTGAGCAATGAAAAGCCTCCCAAACAAGCAGAAATCTTTTTAGTCCCCTCCTCACTAGTCACCATTTTTGATAGCTAAATGGACAGCTGAGGCAGTTTGTTCCTTCCTACAGATCTGGACCCTGCCAAGATGGCCAGTCTTATTTCAGTTGTAGGCAGTTATTTAACTCAGGAGTTATTAAACTGACTGTGGCTCTACGGTCAAGCCAGAGGGAGCCCCCTCCTCAGCGAGCCCCTTCTTGGTGAACCCCCCCACCCCGTGAGCCCGTGCAGGTGCTGTGCTTACTGGACCCTCTGGTTTCGATTGTGCTGTGTGTCTTGGAGGCACACTCCCTAACTACATGTGCACCTGCTTCTTCTTAGAGGAAATGGCATGGAAGATCACAGCTTGGGGTGCAAGCCTCACTCTGACTAACTTGTATGTGCAAAGAGTATCACTTAGTGGATAACAGGGACACCCACTAGGAGGAAAGCTGCCTGGGCCTGAAGCTTGGGGTCTACACAGGAAAGATTGCCTCAGAACACCTCTGTTCTGAATCTTTCTTGTCCCTTTCATCTGTCCCATCTTAAGTGCTGTTCATCTGCCTTGGCTTTGGAGAACGTGCCACATTTCCTAGGAGAGTGGTGAGCCTTGTGCTGTCTCAGGGACATCCTCCTTACAACTGTTATTCTTATTGCAGAAAAATTGTATGGCGATCTTCTGAGCTGGAAGTTGGAGGAAACACTGGCCCATTTCCCTCTGCAGCCTGGGAAGGTGGCCACTCTCACCGTCAGCATCAAAGCAAAGCTGGACTTCTCCTGCCAGGAGACTCTCCTCCAGGACCTCAGTGATGGTGAGCCCTTCCTAATAGCTCATCCTGGTCCCTGTCCCGGGGCCACAGTCTCCTGTTCAGTGCCTGCTCTGTGCTTTGTCACTTGCTTGTCAGTCATTAGCCGAGGCTTCCTGGGACTTCCCCAGGGCACTTAGCTAACAGTGAGTTACTGTGTGTGTCTGGAAGTAATGCAAGTGCATTTTAGCTAAATGATTTCTTAATTCTCACTCTTTACTCTTTGTACTCATTTGCCGAAGGTCATCCTAAATGAGGGGCATGTAGAAATTGCCGCTTTCTTTCAAGTGTAACTGCTACGGTTCCTGAAGATGTCTCATTAGCTGCAATGATGAAGTGCTTCCTCAGAGATGAATCTGGGGCTATGGGAGCTCATGTTGCAACAGGAGAACTAGCTGACTAGAGATGGGAGCTGACAGGCTGTGAACATAGACCTGTGCATTCATTTGAAGGCCTGATGGGGTGTAGGAGTCAGCTCAGGCTGCTGTAACAAAGTGTCACAGGTGGAATGGCTTATTTATGTCTTATGATTCTGGGCACCAGAGCTTGGGGTTGGGGTATAACATGTGGATTTCTGGTGAGGGTCCTCTTCCTGGCCTGCAGGTGGTCGTTTTCTGGCTGTGATCTCCCAAGGTAAAGAGAGGCCTTCTCTCTGAAGCTCTTTCCTCTTTGTAAAAGGGCTCCATGCATTAGGGCCCTGGCATTATGACTTTGCTTATCCCTGCCTGTCATGTTGGATGACAGGGCTTAAACATCTGAATTTTGAGAGGAGACGGGTGTTCAGTCTACAATGGGGCTCTTGTTGGAGACACATTGTGATGGTTTGATTCAGTTATCCCCCACAAACAAATGTGTTCTGAATGCTGGTTCCCCAGCTGATGGTGGTCTGGGTTTTGTAACCTTGTTGGATCTGTGTTGTTGGGAGCAGGCTTATGGGGATTATAGCCAGTTTGGCACACTCTC
The DNA here is from genome assembly GCA_004024765.1 of Zapus hudsonius. NCBI lineage: Eukaryota > Metazoa > Chordata > Mammalia > Rodentia > Dipodidae > Zapus > Zapus hudsonius. The sequence goes on from PVHP010019961.1 coordinate 13,859, forward strand.
CTGTTGCTGTTGTCCACCTGATGCTTGCCAGGAGGTGATGTCCACCCCTCTGCTCATCCTATTATTTTCCCTGCCATCATGGAGCTTCCCTTGAGTTCATAAGCCAAAATAAACCCATTCTTCCACAGAAGCTTTGGTTGGGTTCTTTGTCATAGCAATGAGAAAGCTTACTATAACAGTTTTGAGTTTTGAGGAGTGGGGTAGCTTATGACAACAGTCCAACAATAGCCGTCTGCAGGTGCACAGGTGAAGAACCAGTAGCTGTTCAGTCCATGTGGCTGGAGGCCTCAGCAGTCCTAGTCCAGCACTGAAGGCCTGAAGGCTTCCTGCAGTCCGTGACGTAAGGCTGTGGAAAGTGGGTTCCAATGTTGAGGAAGGTAGGAGAGCGGGATGCGAGTGCAAGTCATGACAAGCCGGTGAGAGAAAGGAAGAGAGTTTCCCTTCTCCTCAAGCTTCCTTATGTCCAGTCCCCTTCTGGAAGGCCCGCCCACACTGTGGGAAGGGCTCACTCTGGAGGAGGGACCTCCTCCTTTTGTCAATCCTTCTGGTAGGCAGGCTCAGAGACCCACCCAAGATTACTGTGAATTATTACACAGGTCAAGTTGACAATAAACTTAACCATCACACACAGGTTCTGTTTTCAGGACTTGCCAATTATGTCACTTTGGTGCCTGGCAGAGCATCTCTGTGCCTTCATGAGGATGCTTAGCATTTATGAATACCTTGAGCACAGGGCATGACTTGGATGCAGTTTGCTTTGTTGACAGGGTACTGTAGGGACTCCTAGCATTGGTGCTTGACTTAACCCTGTACTAAAGAGTTTCCTGGGTGAAGTCAGAGGAGTGGGGCCATCGCCCAAGGGGACAGCAGGTACAGTGGCCCAAGCCTAGCTCTCTGCCTGTGTCTGTCTCTCTGTTTGGGGTCAATGTCTTCCAGCATCCCTGTGTACTCAGGAAATAGCACTGATCTTCCTGTGTACTCAGGAAATGGCACTAGTCTTCCCTGTGTACTCAGGAAATAGCACTGGTCTTCCTGTGTACTCAGGAAATAGCACTGGTCTTCCTGTGTACTCAGGAAATAGCACTGATATTCAATGGAACCTGAAATATGGGCTTTGTTTTCTTGTGGTGGGGATCACCTTCCCTACCTTGGACTTTCTGAGCCATCTTAGCTACCTGGTGACCTTGTCCTGTGGGTTTGCCCAGCCTGCTTCTGCTTTGCTCTGCAGCTCTGGCCTACACCTGGTTCTGCAGCTCTTGGTTCAAGGTCTCCTGTCAGCAAGGCCACCCCTGCCCACCTAAGCACACACCGTCTTCTCCCTGTTGTTCTTATTCCTCACCCTGTGCCACTTGCCTCCCTGCCCATCTCTTTTCTGTGAATTAGGAAACAAACACCCCCCTGTTTCATTCAGTCCCATGTTCCAGTGTCTCGACTGATGGGACCAAGAGTGCTTTGTGTAGAATGCATCACGAAAGCTGCTTTCCCTGAGACTCACCTTCATTTTGGGGTTCCAACTTTATTCCCATTCATTCTTGTGAAATTTCTACCCAAAAGACATTTTCAAAGAACTATAGAAATCTGTTCTTACAAGGGAAATTGATGGTATGTTGATTTTTGTTGTCATTGTTACGGTGGCTCTGTAAGGACCCTACTTGCCACTTTGTCTCAACTCAGGCTGCTTTAACAAAAGAATGGAGACAGAGCAGACATTTTTCACAGTTCTGGAGGCTAGGGCTTCTGAGGTCAGGGTACAGGTGATGTGGCTCCTGGTAAGGGCTGCAGACAGCCATGCTCATGGTGAGTCCTAACATGGTGGAGATGGGAGCTGCATAGTCTACCATGTCCTGTCTATAGACGGCCATGCTCTCTGTGTGTCCTCACACAGTGGAGATACGAGCTGCTTAGTCTACCATGGCCGATGGGGCAGTCATCTCTTCAGGGCCCCACCCACATGGCTTCATCCTCTCCCATATCTCCAAAGGCCCCACCTCCTGATACTGTCATGTTGGGGATTAAGGGCTTCAACCTGTGAGTTCAGTTTGTAATACCCTTCCTAATATTTTCTCACACTTCCCTCTGCAGTGTTGAAGTACTATCCTTGTTGAAATACTATCCTGAGGTTCCTCAAGGATGTGTTCTCTTTATAGTATCAGCAAAAAGGAAAACAAGGTTTATGGCGGATGTGTTGGAAACTGAAAAGGTCACATAGATTTAACATATAAGGATATAGAAACATCAGATGGAGAGAGCAAAAAAGCAAAGTGTTAGCTTTTAAAAAAATTTGAGTTATTTACAGAGAGAGAGAGAGAGAGAGATCGCAACAGAGACAGACAGACTTTAGCTTTTGATTGGGGATCTAGCGCAATGGTAGAGTACTTGCCTAGTATGCACAAGGGTCCTGGACTTAATCACCAGTACCACCACCAAAACCCAAAAAGCTCCCTTGTGTTTGTAATCTACTTTATCCCACAAAAAGTGACATTTTTCTGTCAGTAGGCAGTGAGTCACTTTTGTTCTGACTTCTTTTTTTCCCAAAAAGAGAGTTTGGCAGAGTAAAAGGTGCCCAGTCCTAGGAACCTGTCCAGACACCTGTGCCTGGAATGCTTGCTAGGATATTACGCCCCGGCTTATCTTGGCAAATGACGTCTAGCTGAGCTTTGTGTGTGAGAGGAGGAGTGAGGGGCTGGACTGGAGTCAGGTTAGGCTTCCAGTAGAAGTCCCAGCCTTTGTGTTTTGTTGGCTGTTGGGTTTCCATGTTCCAGAGATCTGTTTGGTTGTGTGACTGTGTTTCTGCCCTTGTCTGGTGTGAAGTTCTTTTCACACTTCTAAACCAAAAGCAGAGTTGCAGTCTGGGATTTGCCATTGGGGAAAGCTGTCGTCTATCTTTTAGAATGGCTCCATTCTAACAGATCTAGAATGATGGATTCCTAGCAGCTTACAGATTCAGGCTGCCTGGGTATTTGTGAAGTCACATACTATTAATGAGTTGCATGTTACCTATATTGGGAAGCAGCCGTAGCCTGCCCTAGGGTAGGCAAAAGCTCTTACCAGGCAGGCTGGGCACAGAAGACTTTGGTCCATGTGTTGCACGTTCTTACAAGCAGTTAAGCCTGTGGGGTCACTGGCCATCTTTAGACCCTTGTTTGGAGACAGCTCTAAACTCATGTGCTGCCCCTTGGAGCTGAGAGAGGACCCCCTATGACTTGCTGTCTGACAGTTGCAGAAACATTGAACTGGGCTCTTGTTTGTTTTTCAAGCAATAGTTTATATTAGCTATGGTTACTGAATTTTTAGATGCTATTTCATAAATTTACAGCAATAAATATAGCTGTCACAAATTAGAATCCTATCTTTAGTGTAGATTGAATAAAATTA
>PVHP010019961.1:17333-31340 GCA_004024765.1 Zapus hudsonius
GGGGGGGGGGGGGGGGGGGGAGGCTACACTAAATTGCCCAGGCTGGCCTTGAACTTATGACCTTCCCTCTTTAGCTTCCCTAGTAACTGGGACACAGGCCTGAGGCACCACAGCTGGCTTATTTGCATTATTCTTATTTAACCAACCCAACAACTTTATAAAGTAAGTGTTACTACAGTCTCTAAGTTTTGTGAAAGCTGTGGGAAAACGATTCTAGTTGAAGGAGATTGAGGAAATGTGACAGTCAAGTACTTTACAAGATACACAATCATATTCCAGACATGAGACAGTTGGGGAAGCTGAATGTGAGCCACACATTAGATAATGTTATTGTATCGATGACAGATACGTTGAGCGCACTAATGAGATTGAAATTGTAGCAGGATGTTTTCTTCTAAGGAAATGCATTCAGAAATACTACGGGGTGAGGATAATGGTGCCTGTACTTTCTTTGATGGTTCAAGGAACAAGGATGATGTGACTGAATACAGACTGCAGTAAAGCAAATGTGTCAGATTGTTAAAAGATAGTGGCTTCAGATAAAGGCTGTATGGCTCTTCATTTCTAATCTTGTAACTTTCTTGTAGGTTGACAGTTCTCAAAATAAACAGGGAGAAAATGTTGTCTCTGTAGGATATGGCTTTGATCTGTTGTACTTGATTTTTAAGTGGCCTCTCAGAAAGCCAATGCTTTCCCAAATCTTCAGATTCTGGGACAACATTTTCCATCTTAAAGGATAAGAGAAGTCAACCTTTCACCCAGAAAATGGTCTGTTTTTTCCCTATGATAATTACAACACTTGGAAGTTTCTGATTTCTTTGAATTTTATGTTTAAGATTAGAACTCTTGGAAGATGTATTAGGCTTCAGGTGTCTTTAAATTACCTAATAAAAGATCCCAAACAATTCAAATAGGAACCAAATACCCTTAGGGAAAAAAGGCAGTTAAACCAACTACCAGGATATTAACATGGACCCCCCAAAACATAATCAGCTGTTTGGCCCCAAGAAGAAACAGGAAGCCATTAGTTAACTGTGTCAGACTCAGGAATTCCCAAGCAGCCAAGGACTGTCACTGGACAGTTCCATAACCACACCAGGAGCAGCCACTGAGAAATGTGGAGGGATCTTGACCATCCTAGTGGCAGCTGAGCAAAGAGTTCTTCTAGAGCAGAGGCTTCTCCATGGAGGAGAAGCTGCAGGAATTGACCTGGGGTAGCTGAGTCCAGGAACTAGAAGGTGCAGCTGGGAGCATGGCCCCAAGTGTGTAGAGCGGGAGCACTCATGTCTGGAGCATCACCCAGGAGCATGGATGACGTCAGAACAGTCAAGAATCGCCTCTCCCAACCTCAGTAGAGATGGCCAGTAGGAAAGGAACAGGGGCAAGTCCTACGTAATGCTTCAGTGGAAACAGAGAGAACCCACCAACATATCCTGAAACATGCTGGGGAATGTGCACAAAGTTGATGAAAATTAATAAAGCTCATGAGAATCCCCTGAAAGACACTGAGAAATGATGCAGTTATGGAAGAATGCAAATTCAAGTGAGAGCTCTCAGCGCCGAGAGCTGAGAAAGTGGTCAAAGTTCAAGGATGTTTTCCCCATCCTGTGGTCTCTGGTGGGGTGCACATGACGTGTACACCAAGGGAAGGGGTGCTGGTCTCTGGTGGGGTGCACATGATGTGTACACCAAGGGAAGGGGGTGCTGATCTCTGGTGGGGTGCACATGACACATACATCAAGGAAAGGGGGGTGCTGGTCTCTGGTGGGGTGCACATGACATGTACACCAAGGGAAGGGGTGCTGGTCTCTGGTGGGGTACATCAGACATATACACCACGGGAAGGGGGTGCTGGTCTCTGGTGGGTGCATAGGACACGTACAGCAAGGGGAAGAAGGGTGCACACGAGGATAGCCAGAAGAAGATGGAGAAATGACAGCAGAAGGACATGTTTAGAAGACAGGCAGAAACAGGGACGTGAAAGGTGCTGAGCAGATAAGGGTCTTGCCTGAAAAGCCTAAAGACCCCGGTTTGATTCCTCAGTACCCATGGAAAGCCAGATGCACAAGATGGCACATGCTTCTGGAGTTTGTTTGCAGTGGCAAGAGGCCTTGGTGCTCCCATTCTCTCTATCTGCCTCTTTCTCACTTTTTCTAACTCATGAATAAATAAAAAATATTTAAAAAAAGACAATAACTAACGTATGTAGACATGTATTATACATGTTTCCATCCACACAGATCACCCACTCTGAGACTCCAAAGAAGGGAGCCACAGCCTGTTACCAACTGGAACTCAAGAAAACTTCCTGAAAAAATATCCCTCAAAATATTTATTGAACAACACACTGTGTACCTAAACACTGACCCAGAATGACCAAGACACTCTAATAAAATTATCAGATTTAGAAAAAAAAAAAAAAACCTTTTCGTTCTTCAGGCCAAAATTGCAAGTGATTTATGAAATAAAGGAAATCAGATTATCATTAGCTGAACTCTTTGACAGTGATGGTATATTCCAGATTTAATAGAGAAGAATATTTCTGAAGTTCATGCAATGAAAATGTAAGCCTGAGGTTTTTAGGCCCAGCCATCTGATCCCTCAGATACCAAAGGTCAGGATACATTGTTGTCAACATTGTGGAGTGCAAGAGTTATGCTATCATGCTTCCTTCTAGAAGGTTCTACAAGGGAAGTTTGGCCAGAGCACCTAGAGCAATATTATGAGGACATTGGGAACAGCACACACACAGGTTTCCATGTGACCCCGGGAGTGTTACAGGAGAGACACCTGCAGTGTATCATGGGATCTGCTTATAGCATGCAGGTACCAGACTGGTTTTAAAGACAGGAAACAGGGAAGGTTATATGTAAAAGTAGTTTTAAAACTTTCATTGATTATCTTGGTTGTGACAATGTTGGTATTGATTTTAATATTCTGAAAGTATGTATTAATGTGGAATTACACAAGTGATTAATTTTTGCTAACTTTTAATCCTCTCAATGGAATTTGGTCTTGATAGAAGATTCTCATGCAGAAGAGGGGAGGTCACTGATGTAAGACACAAGGTCAAGTACAGGTCTTGTAGTCTAGAGTTTGAATTAAAAGTACCACTAAGAAATTCTGGGCTAGTGTTCAGCACTAAATGAAACTTCTCTATCACACCCTCTGAATCTCAGGGAACATTGTAGAGGACAGGGCAGAAAGAATGTAAGAGCCCAAAGACTGGGACAAGTGCTTTGGAAAGCTTTGAAGACATCATGTTGCAGTTGCCTTGAGGACCTCACTGCTGCTGTCATTAGCTGCACAAGACATGCACAGTAGTGGGCCCATCAGTTTGGGGTCATAGATGATGGAGGGGGGGGAAACGACAAAAGACATCAAGATAGCAGAGGGACTGACCAGTTGGAAGGAAGGAGTTCAGCAAAATGGGGATGGGACCGAGGGGCAAAACAAAGTAGTAATAAGGAGCTTAGGCTCAAAATAAATTATGTACATAGATGAAAGCTGTCAATAAAAAACTAAAAAAGAAATTCCAGGCTATTTAAAAATCAGTCTCCCAACCATCTGTCTCTGATCAGCCCCTTGTGTGCATAGAGCCTAGAACTTGACCAGCCCAATGTCTTTGTTTATGCACACAGTGTGGTGTTGGATTCTCTTTCCACTTTGGGAAACCCATGCTTCTCAGAGAAGTGGCTGGGTCTGCAGCAGCAAGAGGCTCTTGGAACATCTTGAATCCCATAGCAAAGGAGCCAGGAGAGGGGACATGTGATGCCAGGGAACTGTCCTGAAGAGGCAGCCTTGGCACTGGAGGCAATGGGGATGACAACTGTGTTTATTGCGTGGGTTCCTAATGCTCCTAAAGCCCATCTCCATAATGTACCACTGACGATCTAATGCTGATGAGGTGGGTTTCCTCTAACAGAAGAACATGAGCTAGCCACAGGAAGTGGGATGAAGGAATAGAAGAGTAGAAGTTAACGTGCAGTCCCAGTCGATACGAGAGGAGGCTTGACAAAATGGGACAGCCACTCCTGTGAGCTAGTGCTGTCCCCAGATCACACTTGAGGCTCATGTGTGCTCTAGTTCTGACTCCTACCAGCCCAGATTCCTGGAAACCCTGTCGTCAAGTGTATGGGTTTTTTTCAACAAGTGCATGGGGGCGGCAGAAAAAGGATGGTGTCCTGGAGGCAGACAGTGGCAATGGCTGGCCAGCATTGTGAACGCACTAAATGCCACAGCACTGTCCCCTTAAAATGGTAATACGACATGTTTGTTTTACACTCACTCACACACACACACACACACACACACACACACACATATACACACAGGCATGAAAGGGCTATGTGCATTATGAAAGGGATTTAAATGACATATTTGAGAATATATGGGCATAGGTGAGCTAGTGTTCATGCTGCTTCAGGCGTGAAATGACAGAGAGGCAAGGAAGGGCTCAGCGAGTCAGGCTGAACCTTGGGAGGGGACTGTTATACCAGGGCGGTCTGGGTGGCTGGTAGACTCGAGCATTTGTTTCCTCAGAATTTATTAAGCTATACATTTATTTTAGGCGGGTTTTTCTATTACTTTGGTAGTTTAAAATAAAATGTTTTTTTAAAAAGACAAGTTAGACATATCTTGATCAGTATAGTTCTACTTAGCAGACAGCTTGCCTGTCTGACCAGATTGGAGAGTGACTTGTGTATGTGAAGATTTCCATGGGAGCATCACATTATGTTGAAGAGAAGGCTGTCTGAAGGACATGTTCAGGAGGCAGGATCAATCCATCCGTGTTTTGATTTTATTGGAATTGATGGTTTGGGTGAAAACCGCCTTTGGGGCTTGTGTCTTAATTATTTAATTTGATTTTCCTTTTCTCTGTATTTTTTGGCTCTTGGTTTTTAAGAGAAATATCAGCTTATCCTGCTGACAGTGTCTGTTAGAGCTGATAATTGAATATGGCTTTTTGAGTTCAGTATGGGAAGGAAGGATCCTGAAATGTCACAGAGCCAAACAGACATGGCTGGCATCTTGCCAGTCACTTTGTGGTACAGAACAAGAAGGCAAGCATCACCTGAGGCCTCTCAGGGCAGTGCGAGACCTTGTGCCATGGGGCATTTGTCTTACTGTCCCCTCACCTTAGGGAACAAAGTTTCTAGGTGTGTTTCTGTGGGGTATAGTGACCAGCATGTCTGTCAGTTCCTTGGGGAGGTGGAAAAGTAGTTGTTTTTTTTTTAAAAAAAACTAATATCTTTATTATGAATAAGTATATACATTGCATGATCACATCTTGTGAATGTGTCCCCATTTCCCTCCTCTCTGTCTCCTACCCACTGGGGTCCTTCCTCGGTGCACATACTGGATCTGTCCATAGGTTAGGGGGTTATAAACTGCACCTGAGGTAGCCAGTTTTTCTTTCCCCCTGCTTGTGCATTGTTGCTGAGGGGGGCAATGTCTCTGGATATTCTCCCCCACCATGGCTCTTACATTCTTTCTGCCCCCTCTTCTGCTCAGTTCCCTGAGTAATGGTGGGTGAGTTTTAAGTCTGCTTTATTGTTGAAAACTTGTCTTAGGACTTCTGCTTTGGGTTGTGTTGGGTATCATTGGTGTCTGTCTCCATTGACCTTTCATGGGTTATCTGACTTACTGTGGTGATTGGTCTCCTGTTTGTTTCGTCACTTTCTTGTAGGTTTCATTTGGGCCCTGTGTGAAGGCCAGGTGTGGTTTGTCTCCTGCCAGGATGTCAGCCATCAGCCAATGTCTTGGTGGAATTGGGTTTTCCCCAGCTTGCTCACTGCCTTCTGAAAAATATGAACAGAATCTCCACTGGAGAGTGAGATGAATATAGGTTTAATGAGACAAACATTGCTATTTTGGCTAGCTCCTAATGGGTGTAGCCTCTCTGTAGCTCTCTGGTAGTGGGAATTTCCTCTAGGTTTGGTCCCCATAGGATTTTGCCATGGATCTCCATTCCAGTTAAGGGTTCCTTGTTATTAAGCAGATCTCTTAGCCATTCAGTAAGCTGTTGATTGATTACCCTCCTCGGTTTAATGCCACTATTGCACAGATGAGCGTTTCTTGACTTGCTGGTCTCTACCATATAGCAGTGTGTTCAGAATTCTTGTGACAACTGTCTATATTGTATATCAGTGGTCTCTGCTTTCTCCAGATATCATTGACCAATTTCCCTTGGCAGCTCATGCAACACCTTACAGTGCTACACATGCTACCATCTGGGAGCTGGTTACCATTCTGGATCTAGCAGGATCTCTTGGTGTTGTTTGATGATACTCTGTGATTCCTTCAGCAATAAGGTGTTACCTTAGGCCTGGGGCGGGTATTCAAGAGCTTTGACATAAGCCTGTCTTGTTTTGGGGACCTCATGGGTCTCTTTGATCAACAGCTCAGTGTGGGAAAGAACCAATAACTAGGACAGGAAGATGCAGGCCTGAGCAGTTATTCTTGAGGTTGGGCTTCCTCCCATTCTATTCATGGCCCCTCGTACCAGGTGGTGCCCACAGTTTCCTCAGGAGCTTACTGTATGAAAGCTAGGGTTTTTTTTTTTTTTGAAAGCTAGGGTTTTATGGTGTCAATTTATTATTACTTTAGTTTATTGCATGAGTCCCACTCTCCCAACCCCCCCCCCATTCTTCCCATCCCCTTTTATAATCCCTCCGTTCACTGACAGGTTTTCTTAATGTTCAGGCTTAACATCATTAGGAAACACATATGAGGGAGAATATACGGCACTTGGCTCTCTGGTCTTGTGTGAGGTTGATAAGAATGATCTGCTCCAAGTCCATCCACTTTTCTTTAAATTTCAAGATACCATTTTTTCCTTTCAGCTGTGTAGAATCGCATAGTGTAAATGTACCATGACTTTGATATCCATTCATCCAGTGATAGGCATTTGGGTTGGTTCCAATTCTTAGCTATTATGACTTGAAGTGCAATAAACGTGGTTGAGCAAATGTCTCTGTGCTTTGGTGAGGAAACTTGGGGGCAGATGCCCAGTAGAGGGATAGCTGGGTCTGTGCTCCTCCCTCTGCCTGCTGAGCCCAGTGTTAGTCACCTCTCTGCAGCCCCTGGTGCACCTGTGGTAGCTGTTTTGCTTCCCTTGCACGTCTGTCTCCCTTATGCTGGATGTTCCCACTCGGCCTAGAGACTCAGTGACTGCTGACTGGTGGAGACGAGAGCTGAATGACCAGAGAAGGAGGCCTTGGGAGAAGGGTGTTGCTTGTTGGATGAAGGCTCTTGAGAGGGGCTTCCTGGGGGCGAGCTGGGCACTTCTAGGCTGGGCCGAGGGGATGAGCCGGGTGGTCGGGCAGGCAGGCAGGCCCTGGAGGCATCCAGGACTTTATTGGAAGGGTGCTGTGGAGCAGCTGGAAGCACTCTTTTACAGAGCAGGAGTGGAGTTTGATGGAGACGGATGAAGCTGGGGGATGGGCTGGGCAGGAAGTATTACTGGAGGTGGATTTCTCTGGGAGGATATCTGGTGGCACTAGTGCAGAGCTGACAGAGATGTGGAAGCCTGGGAGGTTTGTCCTCCAGGGCGTCCTTCCTCCCCCACAAGCGCAGGAGTGAGTGGTGAGATCCTGCTAAGAGCTGCTGCGCCTCTCCTGGACACGTGCATTCCTTCCTCCCACCTTCCTGATGGGCAGGCTAGAGACCAGCTGCGTCAGCATTGGTCTGTGTCCCCAGTTGGAGACTATGCAAAAATCACATTTCATTATGTGTTGCTTCTCCACAATTTAATGACACTGAAACTCTGGTTCACCACTGTGATCAGGGGCTGATTTTACTTGAGAGTCACCAGCCTCTCGCACACTGTATTCACCCTCATGGTCCACCCATTTCCCTGATGCCACCCTCTGAATTGGGACAGTTGTTCAGCATAAGTTCCAATTAGTCCCCTATTACCCCCCCCCCAACGACTGAGAATCAGGTCTAATTTTTGGAATTCTTAGTCTTAGGTTTTAAAGAACAGTGACTCATCCCGAATCACTCAGAGGTCAGACACAGACATTACTGTAGTCTTGATGCTATGATATTTCTCTTTCAATTCCTTGATGCTCAAGTTTTCCCCCAGGCATATGTGCTTTTAAGAAGAAAGTCCAGGCATTTCTTTGAAAGTTGTGTTTTCCCCACCACTAGAGAGTGTGAGGGCAGAAAGAATCAGTATTTATTGAGCGCCCACCATGCTGCCCTCATGGCACATGCCGCTTAGGTGTTTGTTTCTGCGGGCTCCTCATCCGTGGCCAGGAGAGGAGATCACTCCACTCAAAGGTATTGTTTTACATGTCTGGGATCAGAAACTCCAAATTATTGTATGGGTCACTCTATTCCACTGGGCATAATGTCTGAGCTTCATACAGATTTCTGTATGCATCACTCTGACCCACTTGATGCACTGGACATGGTGTCTGAGGTCCACGCAGATCTCTGTATGTTGCATGTGTTCTTTTCCCTCACTGGACTTTGGACTCTGCTGTGATGAGTGTTTGGCTGCCTCGCTGGCTCTGCTGCACTGGCCTTGGGCCTGTGTTCACTGGACACATGAACACACTCCAGTTCCCTTTCGTACATCTACAGCCCCAGTGTTCAGAGAGGCTCTGTCCTTTTTGTCTTTTTGTGCTGGGGATTGAATTCGCAACCTCATGCATGCTAAGCACACTCTCTTCCACTGAGGAATACCTTGTTTTTCTCCATCGTCCCCCTATGCACTAGTGAAGCTCTCCTTGCTCCAACTCCTCGGCAGCCCTTGGTCTCGTCAGCCTTTGCAGTTGTAGCTGTTCGGTTCCTTTGTAGCAGTGTGTCATTGTGGCTGGAATTGTCTTCCCCAGATGGCTAAGGGTGTTGCATACCATTCATAGGCCTAATTATTTGGATATAGACTTCTTTCTATGCGGTATCTGTGAACATGCTGCTCATTGTTTATTGGACTCATTTTCTTCTAGTTGATTTGTAGGAGTTCTTCATGTATTTGGATGTGAGTCCATTGTCAGATATGAATATTGCAAATATCTCCTTAAGCCCATGGCCGGGCTTATTCCTCTTTTAATTTAGTCTTTTCCTAAATACATTCTTCATTTTATTATCATCCTTTTGGTTAGCACTATTTTTTTCTAGAAAAATCTTTGCTTACATGAAGGTCATAGACATATATATCTTATGTTCTCTTCTAGAAATTTTTTTTTTGGTTTTTTGAGGTAGAGTCTCGCTCTTGTCTAGGCTGACCTGGAATTCACTATGTAGTCTTAGGGTGGCCTTGAACTCACGGCGATCCTCCTACCTCTGCCTCCTGAGTGCTAGGATTAAAGGCGTGCGCCACCATGCCCGGCTCTTCTAGAAATTTTTTAGTTTATTTTTTATGCATAGGCCCTGAGCTATCCTGAATTAATTTTTGTGTGCAGCCCTGTGGTACATGCTAGCTTCTCAGTGTTGACTAGAGAGTGAGCATCAGAATAATTAGAATTGTGTTATCTGATTTTTAATAAGTGATTATTAATATTTTGTCCTAATTAGGTGATAGAGTATAACACAATTTCCCTCCTAGTTCTGGGGGTTTTAAAAGCAGTGTGCACAACATAAGCTGTTGCAGTTGCCTCTCCCTCTCAGATGTTTACTAGCTGTCTGTTTTGTGTACCCTCCTGTGCTTGCTGTTGCCTGTGGAGTAGAAGGAAGCAGTCCAGGTCCACACTGGTAACCTGCTGTCTGCTGCCCAGAATGGCAGCTGTGGCTTTGTGCGCTTTGGGCCCTGGACACGGGGGGTGGGCCATCCAAGTGTTTGAAGACCTGATGATTGATTTTGTTTACTTTAAACTTAAATAAATTTCTCTAGTGGCTACTATATTAGCACAATTCTAGTGGGAGAGACCAGCAATTTCACAAATAAATGAAGAATTATTGCTTTGCTAAATACTAGCTATGAAAAATGCACATATTATGAAGAGCTGGCCTAATTTAAAGGCTAGGGAAAGCTTTTCTGCAGATCTGGATGGGATTCATAGAGTGATCAGGACTTCAACAGGTGAAAGAGGGTAGTAAAGAGTTTCCATGTCTGGGGTCTCCAGTAGGGAGGGAGGGAGGGAGGGAGGGAGGGAGGGAGAGAGAGAGAGAGAGAGAGAGAGAGAGAGAGAGAGAGAGAGAGAGAGAGAGAGAGAGAGAGAGAGAGGTGGGGCAGGCTGAGATGTAAAGTTAGCTAAGGAACTTAGGCCTCAGGTATGAAAATCAGTTTGTGGGGAAGAAAGATTTTGTGTGGTAGTTGGATGAGTTTTTTTTCTTGATAATTTTTAAAATCAATGTCTGCCTTGGGGCTGCCAGCCTTGAGCCTCCCGGCTGTTTAATGAAGACACAGTGCCTTTCCATCTTCTCAGATGGTTGCACTGTGCCGTAGGACCGCTGTGCTGTGCGAACACACACAGCGTTTAGAGTGTCCTTTGAATCTCGGGGTTCCAAGTAGAGCAGGACATGTCATTTTCTGGCCTGGGACAGACTGTTCTCCCTTTATCATCCTGTGAAAGAGGCATTCTGCCTTAACCCCACACTGAGAGCACTCTGGCTTTGTTTTTGATTTTTATCCTAAAGTAACAAATACTAATTGAGCTGTTTCCTTTGAGAATTGATGTTCATTTATTTGTGATGTCTTCCAGCAGAAATGGATTAATGCATGTAAACAACACACAAAAGATATGAAATCTAATGAAATCAGAGTGGAAACATAAGTGTTTCCATCAGTGTTAACATCAGTGTTAGCCCTGCTGCTACTCAGTGACATTGACTGTGTGCCCAAGGTCAGAGGAGTGCCATTGGTGCCTTTGACCAGTGTTCTTCTAGAAAACTGCTTCTGGACAGTCTGGTGTCTGTACTCAGGATTTCATGCCTTTCAGTCCTGCCCTGTCCCACCTTCCTCCATGTGCTTCGGGAGCCAGCCTGGCTGGGGTGATGTGAATCGTGGGCTGGGTGGGTGCTGGGGGAGGAGGGCCTGATACTACCCAGATGAGGCAGGAGAAAAGGGTACAGGCAATTCTGGCCACCTTTGGTGGGAGCCTGGCTTGACTCCTCTCTTGTAGTCCCCCAGGAACTTGGTCAAGAAGTTACCTACCTTCTGGTTGGCCAGAACTTCCGGATCATCTGTTTTCCACAAATGTCAGTTTGTCCTCACCTGGTTCCTTATTCAGCTCTGATGCGGTCTGCATCCTCTTGATCTCTCCTTGAATCTGCAGGGGCCAACAGCACAAGTTCCCGACAGGCTCATGCCATGTAGTTTCCGTCCACTGTTCCCCTCACTGCCTGTTTAGCGCTCTGATGCTTGGGCAGTGTTTGGAACTAGTTTGTGCATGTGCCCAAGCTGTTTCCTTTGGCTGAAGTGGCCCATGTTATGTAGCCTTTTTTTTGTAAAGACAAGAATCTCCTGAAGCTTGAGTTGCCTGTGGGTCATCAAATGCCCTACTTGGGGGGGCCACAGCCCTGAATTTAGAGAAGACTAATCTCTGGAACTTTCCTATCCAGAAGCAGGCACACTGCTTCTAGGACAGAGCCTGAGAAGTGGGAGAACTGACTCCTGGTACCAGTCCAGGAGAGAGCTAACCACCTCCAGCAGCAGCCTGAGGAGAACAGACTAAAGAGAAGTTTAGTTTCAGCCATTAGTAAGCCCGCTGTGTCTGCTGATACTGTGGTTTGGCTTCTTCTGCATTCAGGCACTTATGAGCAAAGACGACATCACCTCCTGGCCAACATCAGGTGGACAACAACAGCAGGAGGGTGTGCCTAACATTGGCAAGGGGAAGCTGGCTAGAACACCCATACCCCAACCACACACCTTCTCCAGGAGGTTCCAAGTCCCAAATTGCAACCAGCTGGGGACCTAGCATTCAGGACACTAGAGTTTATAGAGGACACTTCAAATCATCACACTTGTTTAGATTCATGAACCATTTCTATTGTGTGTGGTTATTATAAGCTTTGGCAGAGGTGTTTTAGGCACAAAGCTTTGGGTGTATGTGAGTGGGAGTTTAGAATATGTTTTGTGTCAAATATTCATCATGTCACAGGAAAACTCCTTTAAACTCTTTATTGAAGGTTTATACATGAATATAATGTATTTTGATCATAATCCCCTCCCATTACCTTTTTACCCACTCCCCTTTCCACTGAGCCCCTTCTTTCCAGGCAGCCCCTCCCTTTCATCAAGCCTATTGAATTGTTGATGAGCTCTGTCTGGTGCAGGTCTTGTGGAGGTGATGCTAGTCACTGGGAAGTCATGAATGCAGCAGTCATTCCTCATCCAGAGAACAGTGTCTTGGTGTATTCCTCCCATCCTCTGGCTCTTACATCCTTTCTGTGTCTTCTTCCTGAGTCTTGGAAGGCACTGGCCACTTCCCAGTCACTTATTTTCAGCGCTTTAATGATGCTTTCACTTCAGTCAGAGAAGCTTCCTTTTATAGAAGGCAGTGACTATTAGGGAGACTGAAAACTCATTAATCTATGGACATCAATACAATATAAATATTTAGAGGGCAATGCCTCATTTGACGGGTGCAACATATTTATTTAGTTGAACAATTGTAGACACTTCCATCTCCCCTTCCTCAGGTTTATCACCTTTTCAGCCATAGGCTTTTGACTAGGTTTTTCAGTACCAGATATGAATTTCCTCCCATGGAACAGGCCTCAGATCTAATCAGTTAGCAACTGGTTACCCCATACCAATCATACCACTGGGTTACCCCATACCAATCATACCACTGGGTACCTCTGGCCTGGCTGGTGGATCTGCCATTGCTAAGACTGCGGATTCTTTTCCTCCCAGCCTGCCATGGCCACTAGCCAGCAGTGAGCAGGCTTCCAGCTGAGTTGTAGCTTGATTTCTTCCTCCATCAATGGGATCATATCATCAACTAGTTTTGGTGGGAAACCAAGAGCCTTGGCAATAATAGCCTGTATTGCTTTGGGGGCCTTAGAGCCTCCCTGACCAACCGCTCACTGGGGGAGTATTTCTGGCACTGGAGTTTTCCAGCAACAACCTATGGCTTCAGAGAGCAGCATTAACCACCCCCTCAGGAAGTATCTACACAAACTTTCTTTTTTTTTTCTTAATTATATTGTTTAATTAGCTAATAAAGAAGTTGGGAGTCATTATGGCTTTTTTTCATAATGTATTTAGTCTTAACCTTCTCCCAACCCCTCATCTCCTCCATTTCCCTTCCCTAACCCCACTTAAACCTTTCCACCTCAGTATTCTTCTTCTCCTTACACATCTTCTGTCCCCTCTCCTGGAGCCCTCCCCCTTCTCACATCCTTTCTAGCTTCCAGGCCTCTACTGACTCTTACTGCAACTTACATGCAAATTTAAAAACCTGAAATCAGGATCTGCATAGGAGAGAGAATTTGTGGTGTTTATCTTTTTGAGACTGGGTTGCCTCACTTAGTATAATATTTTCCAGATTAATGAATTTTCCTGCAAATTTTATGATGTTTTTCTTAACAGCTGAATGAAACTCCATTGTATGTATGTACCATGTCTTTATTATCCATTCATCAGCTGATGGGCATCTATTCTAATTCCATTTCCTAGCTATTATGAATGGAGCAGCAGTTCCTGTGGTTGTGCACCTCTCTCTGTAGTAAAGTGTAGTGTCGTTCGGGTAGATGCCCGGGATTAGAAGAGCTGGGTCACATTGTAGCTCCATCGATTCACGCTGATTCCCATAGTTGCTGCCCAGTTTTCACTCCCACCCACAGTGAGTTCATGTTTCCCCACAACCTCACCAGCATTTGTTGTCATTTATTTTTTTGTTGATAGTCATTCTGCCTGGAGTGAGATTGTCACAGTCAGCCACATGCCGCTGGGATGAATCTTCAAACCAGGCACAATTTGGGGGAGGAAAGTATTTATTTAAGCTACAGATCCAGGGGAAGTCCCATAAAAGTGAAAGAGGCTGGTCCTCTTTCACAGGTCCAAGCAGAGAGAGAAACCCATCACCAGCACCACACACACACACACAC
>PVHP010019962.1:0-31190 GCA_004024765.1 Zapus hudsonius
AAGGGACCTATAACCACAGTCATTCAATCAACACAGGATAGGCCATTGAGACAGAAACCAAGGATTTTCAACACAAGGACCCCTAAGCTCGCAACATTAAAGCAGCCTTATTACTCACCCACCACGACTCAGGGAACTGAGCGGAAGAGGGGGCGGAAAGATTGTGAGAGCCGTGGTGGGGGAGACTGTCCGGAGGCATAGCACCCATCAGAAACAACACACTTGGGCCAGGAAGACAGGGCTGAGTACTAGGATATCCAGGATCCCTTGCCACAAGGACTAATACAGACAGCCTACAGAGGAGGATATCCAACTGATCTGGGATGGGGAGGGGGGAATTGGAGAATTCGGGATAACAACGCATTGTTTACCCACTAAATAATGTAACTCATTATGGACAATAAATATATATTAAAAAAAAAGAATGATGTCTTGAGTTTGGGACCCCAGAACCCATGCAAAGCTGGATTCCAGTAGAGTGTGTCTGTAATCCCAGTCACCTGCTGTGAGATGGGTAGTGGAGACAGGAGAACCTCAGGAAGACCAGGGGCCTGACATACACAGCAGCAAATGACAAGAGAGCCTGCCTCCAACAATGTGGAAGGCATGGACTGACCCCCGTGGCTCATACACAAAGATTGAAAGCAAACATGCTGAAGACCATTCTATGCAAGTGTGACAAGTCTTGTTTGGGTATTGTTTGGGGACCATCACCCATGATCCTATTGACCCTGGGAGTCAGCCCATCCTGAAGCCTCGTACCCTGGTCATTCATTGCTGCTCAACTCACCTAGAAAAGGCCTCCCCTCCATCCAGCCTCTATCTCTTCCTGCCCTCTCCTTCCCACACTGCTCCCAATCCCTAAACCTCCATCCAATCTCACAGCTCCTTCTCAGGTCCTTCCTATTCTGTGACAGACTTCCCTGTGTGCTGGGACACTTCCGAGAGTCCTTCCTCCACCTCCCGCCTTAAGTGAGAATGAGGTCTCCCCGAAGACACTGCCACCTCCCTGGTCTCCTCAAGCCGAGGCTGCTCCTTCTACCGAGGCACAAAATCTCAGGTCAGCCCTCCCACACTCCTCAAGCCATTACACCTCCAGCCTCATATTAAAACACATCTCCTCTGTTTCTCATGCCACCCGACTATATCATTAAAACCGACTGATTGCATATCCTTTGACACAGTAATTCCCCTTCATACACGACTATTAGTGTGAAGTGAAAGCGTATATGTAAGAACACTTGGGATGGCATTGCTCATAACAGTACAGAAAGAAAAGAAAAGAAAGAAATCAGAAATAATCTAAATATCCATCCACATCCACAGGAAGCTGACAAAGAAATTGTAGTGCAATTATACAATGGACCACCCCCCCATTAGAGAAAGTGCTAGATTTTTTTTTATACTGCCATAAGGAGACAAGCATGACAGGTAACAGTGAGTGAATCAGAAAAAAATTGATTGTAGATAAATAGAGTATGATCTCATTTCAAAAAGGCAGGAAAAAAAACCACAATTATAAGATTAGGAGACTTGCTCTAGGCCGAGTGACCTTTGGCTAGCAATGACCCTGTAACTTCCATAGGCTCAGAGGCACCTCACTCTTCAGGAGTCATGAAATGAGAAGGGAAGTCATCTAGCTCTTGTTACCACATCCTCGAGCTTGCTATGTCCTCCTGGCAGGAGTCTAATAGGTGGTGGTAAGATCCAAAGACTCTGAAAACCTCACTTAGAAAGTTCTTTAAAATAGACTCCTTGACGCTACGCACAGGACAGAGCTCCCTCATCTCTGGACAGGAGAGATGCAGGCAGCAAGTCTGCCCCAGTACCAAAGGGCTGCCATGAAATGCAAGCTTGCTTGCCCTCATCCCCTCTGCCAAGGCCCCTGCACCAAATTGAAATCAAATCTACTCAGTACCATGTCGCCTCTGCCTACTTCCTGTGAGGGAGGGGACTGGTCAAGATGCATGGGACAGAGACCCACAGAGGTGGGCACGAGGGTGAGGGATCTTTGGACTATACATAGATTGCGTTTCTAATATTTGGCTTGGCTGCTAGGAATGCTCAATATCTGGATAATAATAAAGATTAGAAATGAATTTTTAAAATGGCACTTGGCCCGTGCTAATATTTGGGGCCCTAAGTGTCCCCCAAAGATCTATCTGTTAAAAGCTTGGTGTTATTGGATGATGATGGGACTTTTATGAGGCGGGGTCTTGTGGGTGGTCTTCTGGACATTAGAGCCAAACCCTTGGGTAGATAGTGGGGCCCAGATGTCCACCTTTCTTTTTATTGCCTGATTATGTGCTAAATAACTTCGCTCCACCATTTGCTAAGTACTGCCTCCCCCCAGACACAAAAGCAAAAGGGTTAACTGAGCACTGACTATAGTCTCTGAACTTATGAATCAAAGCAAATCTTTCTAGTTCATGAATTAATTACCTGTGGTATGTGTTACAGCAGTGGAAAGTTGTCTACCACCACCCATCACATCCACAGCATACTTTCCTGAAAACAAAGCCCTGTGGAAGAGGGTCCGTGGACAGGAAGGACTCTGAAACTATGTTGTCTTGGCTCTAAGCCCATTGCTTATTGGCTAAAATGTTGAGTAAGTGATTGTGGTAGTTTGAATAGATGTCCCCCTATAAATCAAAGGTTTATTATAATTGTAAATTGTCTTCAGATGTCTGGCTGAAGGAGGTGTCACTTTGACCTGGCCTCCTGGGGTCTGGCCCTGAGGTATTTCTAAATTGGATGCAAAATTCTAGGGATACATATGCAAAGGAACTCAAATCTGGCAATCCTGCTGTTTTTTGAGTTACAGTGTTATAGTATGCCTGCTTGCTTTGGAGGTGCTGGGCCTCTGCCTCTTTGCTTGGATCTGTGAAAGGGGGCCAGCCCTTTCCTTCATTTTGTGGAACTTCCCCTGGATCAGTTATTTCAATAAATACTTTCCTCCCCCAAATTGTGCCTGATTTGGAGATTCATCCCAGCGGCGTGTGGCCAACGACAACAGTGATAGATTCTTTCTGCAGACCAGCTGCACAGTTAGAGCTGTGCACAGGCACAGCCTTAGGACCATGTTGAGAATAACAGTTCTGGAGTTGTGTGATGCAGTGACATGAGGAGGCCTAGCCTCTTGGTGCTGTTTTCTCTTCTGTAAAATGAGGATAACAATGGCACCCATCTCCTGGCGTACTCCGTATTCAGCAAACCAACACATACGAGGTCTGCACACTGGAGCTGGTGCTTAGTAAACCTACAATGAATGCCACATGTCACTGTCATCATACAGCTGATCACTGGTTAGCCTCAGCACATGAGGGTAAGTCTGGGTTTGGATCTGTGTCCTCAGATCCCAATCCATTCTATCCAGAAGAGAGTGATTTGTCTTTATTCATGGATGCAGGCTTCATGGTCTAGTGAGGGTGAGTGAGGGAACTCTTCTGGGGGATTGAGGGCCTGAAGGCAGCCTGCATAAAATTGGCCAGGAAGGTACTCTCCATGGTCCAAGTCTTAATACTACTCAAACCAGCTTTGTGCTATCTACCCCCCAACACTTCTTTAGTTCAAGAAGCTTCCCCTTTGATCCCTAGATGTTGCTGGCAAGTCTTCTAGCCAAACCAGTGAGTTCCAAGTTCAGCAAGAGATCCTGTCTCAAAAAAACAAAGTGGAGAGTGACTAAGGCCTGGTGGTCTTCAAACGAATGTGCACATACATGCACCTGCACACACAGGTGTCATCCCATATGTACAGACATGCATGCACGTGCGCATGTACTCAAACACCACAAAAGAAACTCTCCCTTTAAAGACTGCCTGAGTTCTGAAAACTGTTACTCTTCTATTGAGATTTGTGCTTTAAGGACACTTAATCCAAATTAAAATAAAAACCTTTGATGGTGGAACTTGCTGCATTTAATAGACAAGACAGACTATTTTTGACGAGGAGGCTTTCAAAAAAAAAAATCTACCCTAAAGCTGATTTTCTCCAGTTAATTCTGAGAAGTATGGTCTTCCTGGTTGCTCCATAAATATATCATCGTAAGTCTCAGGAACGGAGAGGAAGGAGATGTGTCACATAAAGAAGAACCTGTACCAAGAGGTCAAAGCATTAGGGTCACACTCAACGCGTGTTCAGGCAAGGGTTGTTCATGGAAATGACCCCAGGGGATTGAGTGGTAGGTTGCAAGGGATTGGAGTTGCCCCACCCTGAGGCTTAGCCAAAGTGACCTCTGGACCTGATTGAGTGCCAAGGAAACTTAAAGGAAACATAAGAAGTATTTGGATCTCAGGCTAGGAACTGGATCTGAACTTGGGGTTATCTTGGATCTAGCTGGAGTGAGGGTTTTGTGTACGCCTCAAGCCGCAGTGTGTAGGGTCTGAGGTGCTCCTCCTTGGGGAATAAGCTCTCTCTCTCTCTCTCTCTCTCTCTCGCTCTCTCTCTCTCTCTCTCTCTCTCTCTCTCTCTCTTCCTTTCCTCAGTCCCTTATTCTCCACTGCCTGTAAAAGTCCATACAACTCTTCTCTCCTGAACTCCTATCTTTATTCATGGATGAAGGCTTGTCTAGTGGGGGGTCAGCAAGAGAACTCTCTGGGGGATTGAGGGCCTGAAGGCAGCCTTGGCTGCATATAATTGGCCAGGAAGGTACTCTCCACAGTTCAAGTCTTAATACTATTTAAACCAGCTTTGTGCTATCTACCCCCAACACTTCTCTTAGACAGATTTCCATATCACCAAGCTACGTACCTTTCTGCTTCTAAACAGACCCATCCTTGCTGCGTGCTCAAGATTGCTCTGTCATCTTTTGTGACATCTCTGTGCCGGCAGCTGTTTCATAATAGTTATAGGCATTGTCTCTGATCTTCACAATAAGTTGGTCAAGCTTTTGTTATAACCTTTTTAAAGTTAAAGAAATTGAGGTTGAGTTCTCCTCATCTACAACCTGGATAGAATAAGTACTGTTTTTTTCCAGCTGCCTGGAGGTGTGGAGATCATGTTAATGAGACATGGGCACAGGATGAAACAAGGAACTCCTAGGAGTTACTTTGCCCTCACTGGATCCAACATACCTAACAGACACAACTTGATGGAGGGAAGGTTTGTTTTCACTAATGATTTCAGGAGGATTTCAGTCCCTCATTGTGAGGAAGGCATGGTGGAGTTCATGGTGGCGGGGAGCATATGGTGGAGGCTTCACCATTCTGGTAGAAGAAGAAGCAGAGGAGTGTGCAGGAATTGGGGTGGACCCAACCCTCAAAACGCTATCTTTAGTGACCTATTCTACCAGCCAGGTCTCACCTCCTACAGGCTTCACCACCTGCCTAAACAGTACCATAAACCAGGCACCAAGTACTCAGAACATGAGCCTATGGAGGATACTGCAGATTCAGAGCACAGCACCCCCCAACACGCACTGCCATTGCTCTCCTACCCAACTCCCTTTCGAGAATATATAAGCTCTTCAAGGTCTGGAGGGTTGCAGGAAACTTTTCCTGGGGAGCCACAAACAGATATATATTCACCCCAGACAGGACATAGATAACAGACCAAAGTATGATCGCACCAAACTTCAACTTGATGAACCAATGAGTTTACTGGGATTATCATAGAGCATGAGTGAGAAGTTACTTACAAGAACGTGAATGACCCAAAGGTGGGTGCTTCACTAAACGTCCACCCCAGTATAGGTGACAACTCATAGAAGCTGTATGGCTGGGCTCCCTGTATGACTTGCAGCTCCCTGTTGATCACTTACAGCTTCTAAAGCCTTGGAGAGGGGATTGTGGGTCTTGCCAGTTTCAGAGCTTTCTGAGGTTTGTGACTTGTTGACTTCCTGAGTCACGTGAACCTCCCTCCTTCTTCTAGGAGAGAATGTTTTTTAATTGGGAGGAACCTGCTGTACAGCATGGAGCAAATGCATTTCTTAGTTTCAAGCTCATGCCATTTAAGAGACGTTTTCCTCCTAAGCAGGGTTCCCTAACACGCTGTGGATATATATCATCAATTCATAGAATAAGCATCTTCAGAGATAACTGCCTTGTTATAGTTTCCTACATCAATGTGCCAGCTGACTGGAGTAGAATGATGATCATAACAACTTGGTGATAATAATAATTATTATTTATCCAGCACAAGCTATAGGCCTGTGACTGTGCTCTGTGCATTTTGCATGCACGGAGACATTTACTTCAAGCAATGTTGGGAAACCATCCTTTAAATTCAAGTGCAGAACTAGACAAGAAGGTTATGTTTGCATACCCCTAACCTCTTCCTTCTATTCAGAGATTTATCAATCCCTACCTCTAAACCCCATTCCTCTTGAGGTACATGCCCACAATATCCCAACCCTCCTATCTTCTTTGGCAGCTTAATTGCCCAGCAACTCATTTGGAGCCTTCAGAAACCTCAGAGCCCCAAATGATTCTGCCCCCCCCCAGCATCTTTAGCACCAAGTCTGACACACACTATCAAGCCCTTGATTAGATATCGATTTCTAGAAATTGATAATAATACTAATAGCAGTTACTCTTTATTGAACTTCTACTAACCACATCGCCTCCTGTGGCATCACAAACCACCCTGGGTTAATATCAGTGATATTTCCGCTTTCTAGATGTGCACACTAGCATTGACCCAAGCATTGTGGACCCAAGCATTGACCAAGGTCACTCAAATACTAAATCTCAGAGGTGGCCGGGGAATCTAATGTGCCTGATTACCATTCTGCTGTGTGTCCCCAGTAAGAGCAGAAATGCTTTGAGGACATGAGCTCTTCTGGCAGAGGAAGAGTATGAGTTTTCCTTTCAAAGATAGTCATGCGTTTGAATCACAGCTTGCTAGATGCTGGCTAGAAGTGTGGGGAACTGGAGATGGAGACACAGGTTGTGGACTGAGCTTGTTGATAAGAATGGGAATGAAAAATGACAAGGTGGGCTTGGAAGAGTTGAAAGTATGGAGTCCCAGATAAGAAGGTCTACAAAAGAGTGACAGGGCTGAAGAGATGGTTCAGTGAATAAAATACTTGCCACTCAGTTATAAAGAGCTGAGTTTGGATTCTCAGCACTCAAGACAAATATGATGCACGCTTGTAATCCCAGTTCTAGGGAAGGGTAGACAGGGAACCCCTGGAGATCACAGGCCAGCTAGTCTTGTTGAATTGATGAGCCTTAGGGTCAGTGAGAGACCCTGTCTCAAAGAATGAGGAGAAGAGCAAGCAAGTGTTCCTACGTATATATGAACTTGCAGGCACACATGCATACCATACACATGTACACACACAAAGAGAAATGGTCACATGTTCAGTGGCTGGGTGGATTGATGTCTAGGACTTAGGAATAACTTTTCATTGCTCTTCTTGGGAAAATTTGAAATTAGGTGGAATTATACATCAAATTCTGGTCTGAGTCGTGAGAAAACATAATGTGTGTCATCTTGGAGAAGCTGCAGTCCAGAGCTCTTCTATAATGACTACCCCTGTGTTAGTAAGCCCTGCATTCAGGTAATAGTCACACAGGGTCTGGTGAAACGCACCGGGTCTCTAAGGCACTAATTAAAGGGGAATTGCTCTCAAGAGCCGCTAAACTCGCTGCCAACTTTGCATGGGTAAGAAGCCAGTCTTAGATCATTTCTCTTTTGGCTCATAGTTTCAGAGTGTTAACTCCATAGTCACCCAGCTCCATAGCTCGTGGGCATGCGATAAAGCAGAGCCTAATGGCAGGGAGTCTGTGGTGGAATACAGCTGATCACCACGTGGGGAACACAAAAAAGAGAAGCCAGACTTCATGTGTTAGGTTATTTATATTGGAGGAGGACTATATGTCATGGCAGCATGAGCTGGTCTATCTTGACACCTGGCTTGATGAGCCTAAGGTTCGGGGAGGAAGGTTAGACGGAGGCAATGGAAAGACACTGAGCAATCTCAAGTGGCCCTTGAACAACCAAGGGTGAAAGCTAAGAGCAGGTGCCTTTGCTACCAGTGGGTCAAAGCTCAAAGCAGATCACAAAGAAACGGGATTGGTTTTTAGCCCCACCCCCAAGGACCTGTGCAGGCAGATGCCATCATTGCTACTGCTCCTGGCTTCCCCACAGTGCTCCCACCCCACCCCCGCCATTCTCAGTGGAGTCAAATGTCATTTCAGATGTCCATCCTAGCCCTTGGCTTCCCGTTGAGTGTGTCACAATGCTAGGCACCCAGGAGATGCAGGAGGGCTGTGTCTAATGAATCTTCAAGGTTCTGCTCAAATTCTCCCTCTTTCAAGAACTCACCTCATACCTCCTTTGCCAGACTTCACCTCTGACATCTCTGTCTCTCCTGGTTTATTACAACAACTCTTCCTGTCTGCCTTAACTCAGTTTCATGCGTCTGCATCTTCCCCCTCTGTCTACTGAGTGCCAGAAAGAAAGACACTAAGTTTTGTGCAGATTTGAAACTTCCCTTCATATTTTTGCTGTCTTCAAACCTTTCTGAGTGATATTAGTTACTCTTCTCATTGCTGTGACCAAGCAGTTTAAGAGAAGAATAATTTATTTTGACTTGCAGTTCAAAGGACAGTCCGTCATGGTGTGAAAGGTATGGTGGCTGGTCACGAAGGTGACTGGTCACATTGTGTTCACAATCCGGAAGCATAAGGTAACAATGAATGTTGACAATCATCTTGATTTTTTTTAATGTAGCCTGGTACCCCAGCCCAGACTGGTACCACCCACAGTTAGGTGGGTCCTTCCACTTCAGTTATCCTAGTCTAGAAACTTCCTCCCAGATATGCTCAGAGATTTATCTCCTAGATGATTTTAGATCCAATTACGTTGACCAAAGAAACTAACTATCACATGAACTTCCAAAATGAAGGTGAGCCTTACTCCAAACAAATCTGATACACTGATTTGAGGTTTCTTCCTGTGACTTCTGAGCTTGAAGCCTTCATTTACATAGCACGGATTACATATCCTTGGGATGATTATAGTAACATATGTCTACTTAGCTCACTTGTAACTGTGTGCAGGATCTGTGTCCCTCTGTCTCAACTCGGACATACCAAGATCCTCCCGCGGAGTTTGGTCTTTGTATATGTCTGATGAAGATGATGGATGCATGGATGGTCGGGGAATTCAAAGTGGACTATTTCTGTTTCTTGTCAACCTGATCTGTCTTCTGAGACTTTCGTTTCCAGATGTGTTCTTAGCCAAGTCTTCATGAGAGGTCATGGAAATCTAATCCTTTCTATCCCCTGCCTGCTGACCTCACTGGCTTCTGAAGAAAGCTCTTCACTTGAAACTTCTTCAGCTTTTCAGGATGGGAGCAGAGAGAAATGGGCCCTTCATTTAGCTGATTGAACCAACAAAAGAGAAGTTTGAGACAGAAAATGAATATAGATCCAGCTGCAGCAATTAGAGGGGAAATCGATAGAACATCATCAACAGCCTCAGACCTGTGTAAGCCGGCATCTCCAGGGAAGGCTTGGCAGAGCAGTGTTCATTTCAGTTCTTGTTTTCCTAACTTAATCCCCAGCAAATGAAGAGGGGTAGGTGGAGTTCAGAGTAAGGGGGAGGAGTGGGAAGGAGGGGCATAGATAACAGCATGGGATGGATAGAGGAGCCCAGGGTCCCTTCTCCTCCCTCCTCTGCCCCTGTCCATGCTGGATAAACCCATAGATAGACAGGTCTATTCCTCACACAGCGCCAGGTCTGGATGTATGTGGGTGTGGAATTGGCTGGGGGGCTCTGTGAGCTAGCATGTTACATTATTTACTCTGCTTTCTCACTGTCACAAAATACTTGACAGAAACAACTTAAGGGAAGAAGGGTTTATTTTGACTCACAGTTCCAGGGAGGACAGTCTATCCTGGCCTGGCAGGAAGGGATGGCAGAGTGGCTCAGTCCAGGATGGCAGCAGCCTGCGGTTGCTGCTTCTCACATCTTGGCCGATCAGGAAACAGAGAGCTCAGGCTAGAACTAGAAGCAATGGTCACCTTCAAGGCTGGTCCCTAGTTATCCACTTCTTGTTAGTGAGGACTCAGGCACAAAGGTTTTATAATCTCCTGAGGACCAAGTGTTCAAAGGCACGAACCTGTAGAAGACATTTTACACTCAAACCAAAACATACATGATTACTGGCACTTTGCAGATCCTTGCTGAGCCACACTGGAGTCATCTGTAAAATGGATATCCATTTGGTTCTTGTGGGGAGGGAATAAACTCAGAAGGTATAGGGAAGCACCATTTTCTTCAATGTTCCTGTTCTTTGCATTTCCCATTTTTTCTCTCACGTCCTTCGAAGGAAAGCTCTACCTTTGTGAGTCTCGCATGTCTTTGATATTTTAGTAATAAGATAGAGAGGCTTAAAGCAAGGTGTCATGGTTTGATCCAGGTGTCCCCCACAAACAAATGAATGTGTTCTGTTAGATTGATCCTCAGCTGATGGAAATTCGGGAATTAGAACCTCACTAGAACTGTGTTGTTGGGGCGGGCTTATGGGGTTTATAAACCAGCTTCCCCTTCCCAGTATTTGGCACACCTTCCTGCCGCTGTTTGCAGTGCTGTGGCAGAGGTGATGTCCAGCTCTCTGCTCATGCCATCGTTTTCCCTGCCAGGATGGAGTCTCCCCTTGAGTCCGTAAGCCAAATAAACCCATTCCTCTACAAGCCACTTTTGTTTGGGTTCTTTTTGCACAGCAACTAGAAAGCTGACTGCAACATAACGATGTACAAAGATCTGGTTCAAATGTCAATTCTACTTCTTACTGGTCATATGATCTTGGCCACACCTCTCAACCTCCCCAGGTTGCCTTAGTTTCCTGAAGAACAAAATGAGGATAACAAAACTGATGTCATAGGACATGACAAGGTTTATGCATGTGGATGTATGCAAGTGGATTAGTGCTGAGAACCATGGCTTAAATTCAGTAAGGTTAGAGCACATACTGTTATTAATAAAAGTGATGGAGGGGCTGGGGAGATGGCTCAGCTCTTAAAGGTGCTTGCTTGCAAAACTGGTCCAGGTTGGTTCCCCAGTACCCATGTAAATCCAGATGCACAAAGTGGTACATGCATCTGGAGTTTGCAGCAGCAAGAGGCCCTGGAACAACCATATTCATTCTCTCTCTCTTTTTCTCTCTCCAAATAAATAAGTAAACAGTATTTTTAAAAGTCGTGGAAATGCCTCTAGTTAAAAGCACAGCAGCACACACAGGCTTATCTGCTCATAAACTGATCCCTGATTTTTACTTAGGGATCTTGCAGTCCAAACTCCAGCCTGAAATTTGTCAGTGCACTGATTAGTACCTGGTCTCCAGAATGCATCTGTAGGCTCCACACAGTCCCAACTATGAATTCTGGAACCCTACTTAACATCACTGCATTAGCCTGTAGCTCTTTCTGCTTGAATTCCACATGTGGGCTCCACCAGGCCATGATTTCTGGCAGAGACCCCAATGGAGCCTGAGTGAGGGCCCAGCAGTCCATCTGGGCTCCAAGGGCTCAGTGAACTTTGTTTCAGGCTCAGGTTGACAGCCAGAAGGTTGGCCCCAGGAGGAGCCAACCAGAGGCAGCCTTGGTCTTCTCAGGCTGCAAATGTATCTATGAGCCTGGGGGGCCCAGCCAGTGGCTAATAACACAGGAAGGAAAGCCATCCTGGAGAAAGGCATGGAGGGTGTCTTAGCATGAAAATCTAGGCCCCAGCCAGATAAGCTGCAGGGACTCAGGGCTGAGGCCTAGAGGGAACCAAGGACCTGGTCTAGAAGTCTATAAGTGGGGTTGTGTGTGGAACCTGGGATGGAACCTGCCAGAGACCTGGGGGACTGTCCCCAGCACAGGAGTAAAGACAGATCTCTCTTTCACTAGATGGGCAGGCACCTTTGACTGTGACCAGGCAGTCAGTGTTCAGGAACCTTAGATGTGGGCAGAGCTAAAACTGCCAACCCCAAAGGATGGAACCATCTACCTCCCAAGCATAGCAGCTGCTGCGGCCCCGGAGCCACAGAGAGCTGGAGGTATGACAGTAGCGGGCCAGCAGGCCTCAGAGATCAGAGTGGGCATCCTTGGTGGCTGATCAGCAGAGAGAAGCAGAGCTGCCCCATGGAGTAGGTGAACCAGATGTCTGTGGAGACATGGAGCATGGATTTGTTCTATCCAAGGAGCCATGGAGAAGCAGGCAATGGGAGATGACATGGGAGGTCCTACTGCAGAGGGACTCCTTCCCTGGTGCCCCCAGGGTGTGGCTCCTGCACATGACACAGTCCTGCACCTCAGCCATGCCTCCTACCATCTTGTTGTGCAGAAAGTGGAGGGGATCCACTGGACCTGGTGGGAATCACAGCTCAGCCGCTCTTGAGCTGTGTGACTTTGTGCAAGAATCAATTCCTGTGGGCCTCGGTTGCAAAATAGAGACCCATACCCACTCTAACTAGGATTCCAGTTTAGGTTAAATGATAATGATAATGACATCCAGATAGATGTGAGGTGGGCTCACCAGAAATGAACTGACAATTTCATCAACCCATCCATCCATCCGCCCACCCACCCATCCATCCATCCATCCATCCATCCATCCATCCATCCATCCATCCAGCTTTCCTCAACAATATTTACTGACTGCCTACATTAGCCAGTTAGAAGAAACACTCCCAGGGAATAAGGACTCTGAAGTAAAGGGATTGGCCCAGTGAGACAGTCAGATGTAAAGGAGAAAGAGGAAAGGTGGGGGATGGGAGCTGTGTGGCAGGATGTTGTGATCCTTGAACCAGGACTTACCTGGAAGCCGAATTCCTAATGACCTCAAGCCAGTGTCCAGTGGTAAGAGTGAAAACTATGGCTAATGGAGGCATTTCATTCATTGTGTGACATTTCAGGAACAAGCAAACTGGATTAGGGTCTCTCTGGTGGGATGTGGCTGTTCGGGTTTAAGTATTCTTTTCTAAGGTTCCTGCCTGGAAGCCTGAGGCCCAGCATGGCTCTGTTGAGGTGGGTAGTAGGGTTTTAAGAGGCAGGCCCTTGTGGGAGGTGAGTAGGTCACAGGGTACCACCACTGGAAGTGAGCTTCTTTTGCAAGAATGGGTTGTTATAAGAAAATGAGGCCACCCTTATGCTGGGTCCCTTCTCCCTAAGGCTGGCTCCCTTTCTCTGCTTTGCAATGTTCTAATGCCACCAGGGGGAGCCCTTGCCAGGGCACCCAAGCCATGGTCCTGGACTTCCAGAACTGTGAGCTAAATAAACCTCGATTTAAAAAAATCAAGTTTCCAGCCTTGGATATTTTGTTATAACAATACAAAATGAAATGAGACAGTGGTGTGGAGTGGAAGAGGCATCTTGCCCTCAGTCTCCTCCATGCAGAATGGCCGAGGGGAAGTTTCTGAGTAGTGGCTGAGAGCAGAGCCTGGTGGTTTGATTAAGCAAGGACCAGGATGCAAGAGAAGGGTCACAGGAAACACCATGGAGACAGGCAGAGCCATGGCACAAAAGCAAGGAAGAACACGGGTGTCCGTGTAACATGACCCCTGGGGACTCACAGAAATAGGTTGGAAGCCATTCATGAAATTTAGATAGTCATTATTGATCCCATCCATGTGCGGAAGTGTGTGAACCCCTTGGTGGCCTCAGCCATGTCACCTCCCACTGGTACTGCCCAGATCCACTGTGGTATGTTCATAGGCTTGCTCTACACGGTGGATGGTGAAGGTGGGAGCCCAGGAAAAAAAGCCAGCAGTGTCACAGGTGTCATCATTGCTATGGCACAGATCTGGGTGGGCGTGTAGATCACTACCTGTTCTGGCTGGTTGAGCTAAAAGCATGCTGAGAGGGAGAGAGAGAGAACCCCGAAAGCCCAGTTTTCTAGGTTTGTATCCATTTCAAATATTTCCAGCTCAGTAGTCTGGGATGGGCAGGGTGGGCTGGCCTACTGACAGCTACTTGTGACTTAGGAATGACAGACTGAGGGCTGGCAGGAAGACAGTAAAGAAAATGAAGGGACTATTGGATGAGTCCCACGGACACGGAGCCCCAGCTGGGCCTCATGAAGCCATGAAGGGCTTTGTGACAGCTCATTTCTTGCCCCGATGGGGTTGCAGAAGTTTTGACCTATCAGCTGTGTGCCAGGTGGTGGGACCCCATACCAGAGATGATCTGGCTTCTGTCCCCTGTGCCACTCAGCTCCTCACCTCTCTCACATCAGTCACCCCCTTTCCTAGTGTAAACTTATGCCAATTAGAGAGTCCTGTCTTTACATGGCCTCAATGATTGAATCAAGAATGAGCATGCAGTCCAACCAGCATCTGAAGGTGAAGGAATCCTTTCTTGGAGAATCAGGGGTGTCATCTTGGCTAAACTTGCAGCAAGGAGGGTGTGCAACCCTTCTACTACACCAGGGAAACATTGTCTGAGAACAGAGCCAATCTGGAGGACAAAAGCAGAGGTGGAGAATGAAACCCGTTCATTCATGCTGGGATTGCTTGAACTCCTGCACCCGCAGCCAGTATGATTGCCTGGGTTGTAATTGTTGTCAGAACCTTAAGTCCCCTGTTACTAAGACTAGCTTCAAGTGGCTTTCTTTAACTAAAGCTGAAAGATACAAAATGAGAATCTCTGCTTCAGGGGACTTGCTGTCTGGGTGGAAAGAATCAAGTAGACATGCAGGTCTGCCAGCTGTGAGAGATTCAGAGGCAACTACCAGAGCTGTGAGTGGGGGGAGGGGGCAAGTCCCTCAGACCTGAAGAGATGTGGTGACACATGAAAGCTAAGGAAGGGGAGCGAGTATGAGAAGAAAACTTCTGTCCCTAGTATTAACATTATTGTCACTTCAAGCTTTCCTTTCCATTTGTAGATCTTTTACTGTCTCTTCCATTCCCTGCTTTAGATAAACTTTCCTACTATTCGTATTTCCTTCCTTCAACCCATCCACCCCTCCATTCATCCATTCATCTTTCTTCAATCCATCCACCATTTATCCATCATCCATCCAATTTATCTTCTCTTCATGCCTTTCATCCACCACCCATCTATCCACTCACCTATCCACTGATTTATCTATCATCCATTTATCTTTCTTTTCATCCATCCATTATCCACCCACTCATGCAGCATCCATCTCATCAACCCATCATCCTACCTATCATTCACATCCATCCACCCCTCCATGTATCCATCCATCCATCTATCCATCCATCCATGAATCCATCCATGTATCCATCCATTCATGAATCCATCCATCCATCCATTCATGCATCCATCCATCCTTCCATCCATCATCCATCCATTCATGCATCCATCCATTCTTCCATCCATCCATCCATTCATAAATCCATCCATCCATCTATCCATTCATTCATAAATCCTCCCATCCATCCATCCATTCATGAATCCATCCATCCATCCTTCCATCCTTCCATCCATCCTTCCATTCATCCATCCATTCATAAATCCATCCATCCATGGATCCATCCATCCATTCATGAATCCATTCATCCATCCATCCTTCCATTCATCCATCCCACCAAGCTTTAACCATAATATTACCATCCATTCTGGAAGTGAAACTGAATCAAAATAGCTAATGCTTGGGGTCCTTAGGAGTTACATGTATCTGTGCCTGGAGGTCAAGTTTAACACAAAACATATACAACACACAACTCTCCTTACCTTGAGAAATGCAAACACTCCCTGGAGAGAAAATTGGGATAAATCCAGAGGAAGGGATAGGCAGGAGGAAGAAAACCAAGGTGGAAGGAAGCTGGTCTCCTTGGGGCCACAACCTGTGCTCAGAATCCAGTTACCTTGGTGCCAGGAGCATCCTGCTGGCTCCTCATCAGGTATAAGAGGGGAGAGGGTGGAAGGGGGCAGGACTCATTTTGCTGCTTGCTCATACCTTCCTTCGCCTCACTGTCAGTCCTGGGCTGGTCACAGAAGCGCTTGACACTCAGCCTGCCTTCAACAACAGATGGTTTGTTAGCCCCCATTTCACCCCAAGAGTCTTTCCTGGTGCTTAGGGATCTTCTCTCTGGCTCTCAGGCCTCAGCTTCAGAATAAGATAGATACAGAGCTCACTCACCTTGGCATTGGGAGGCCAGCTCTATTGCTTAATACCAACAATTACATTGTCATCACCTACTCTACCAAATCCAAGTATTTTGTTCATGGCATACTGTTCTCTAAATATAAAAATAATTCCTGATGAATTCAGAACATGTGTAGAACACACAGAAAAACACAAAGGAAATTTAAAAAATCAGTGATCTACTGCCAAGTAGATAAAGCTAACATTCAGAAAATACATATTCACAGATACACACACACACACACACACACACACACACACACACACACACACACACACATAGTGTTGATCTATCTTGTTTCGTAGTCTGCTTTTCTCCCTCACAATATGTTACCCACATTTTCATATGTTAGTAAATATTCTTCAATAACTTCACTTTAATAGTTCCATACTATCTCACATTGTGGATATTATATAATTTCTTTTACCAACTGCCCGTGGTTGGATATGCAGATTATTTCCAGTTTTCATTAACATAAATAATGCTTTATTGAATACACTTCTGCATAAATAGTTTGCACATATATTGGCTTTGGCCATTAAGATAAGATCCTAGCAGGGAAATTGCTGAGTCAAGGATATATATGCACATTTAAAGGCCTTTGATAAATATGGCCAATTGCCCTCTAAAAAGGTTGTACCAATTTATACTCCTTCCAGCAGGGCACAAGAATACCCAATTCCCCATACTCATTGCTGATTTAATTTACATATCTTTTGTTTTCAGTGAGTTGGAATGTTTCTTCATATGTTTACTGTCTATTTGCAATTTTTCTTTAGTGAATTGCCTATTTATGTCAATTGCCTGTTTTTATGGGGTTGGTTATCTTTTCCTTTTTGACTTCTGAGAGCTCTTCATATATATCAACCTTTTGTCTATAATATATGCTTATTACATTTTCCCCAGGGTTCCATTTGCCTTTTAATTTTGCTTATGATGTTTTTTGACCCACTGAAGATTTTGTTTTTAAGTAATCAAATTCATCAATCTTTTCCTTTATTGCTTCTGCTTAGAAACGTTCGCCTGCTTAGGAATGTGGAGAAAAGCTCAACCACCCCAAGTCTAAAAGAATTCTTTTGACTCTACGTCTTATTCTTTTGTGGTTTTAGTTTTTTTATAAGTAACTCTTTAATCACCCCAAATTAATTTTGTTGTTCGCTGTACATCCGTCACATTTTTCAACAGCTTGTTAGCAAGTTCTCTGAGTTCCACTTGCCTTTTCCCTTTGTCTGACAAAGATGGATCTATGCGATTGAAACAATATGTAGCGTCTTTTGAGATGAGAGGGATTTCTTTGAATGGGACATCGGACTTGAGACCCGGCTGGGGGATAAAATACTGCTTTGAACTAACCTGGGTTGAAGCCAGTTATTCATCCAGCAATATTTATGAAGTGCCTACCTTGTATGCTCTGGGAGGTGCTGAGGCTGGAGGAGGTTAAAAGAGCATTTCTTTCAGTATTTTTTCAGCACCTCCATCACCTGCATCGTGCATGGATGCTGCAGTGTGCCTTCTAGAAGCATGCACTCCCCAAGTGGCCCCAAGCATCAGCAATACTAACTTCTTATTGCTCCCAATGTCTCCTGGTCATTGCATGTCTTCGTCTAAGGGTGTGGCCCCACCCAGGTCGTATGGAATTTCCAGGGCAGACTCATCCCATAATTGTTCCCCTGTTGGAAATTGTTCAGTCCTGTTTGAAAAGGCCCCCTTGCTGGGAGATCTCAGTCACAGCAATTGCCCGACCCTCTTCCAGTCTTGTCCATAATACCCTTTGTGACTTCCTCCCACATCTCCAGGTCTCCACTTCCGCACAGTGAACTTCCTGGGTGCAAATGTCCCAGGGGATCCCCATCTGAGACAAGGTGTGAAGGTTTGGCTTCTGTTGGGTTGGAGATGGGGGGTGGATGTGAGGGTGAGTTCTTGGGGCCACGGCAGGCTGGCCAGGCTGGGTTGGACCCAACAGATTGGTCCCCACATTCCACACAAGAGATCTATGTATGAGGCAAAGTCTGGCACTTGAATCATATAAAGGGCTCTGAGCAGAAGGCCCATTTAGCACCAGAATTAGGAGTTTTAGTTTTAACAACAGAAATTATAGCTTCAGAAGGCCTCTCCTGGACAAATGTGTACCAATTAAGCCCTATGCTCAGGGACCAGATACTAATAAATGTCACAATTTAATTGGCTTGTTCTCACCCAATCCCACCTGGTGTTGCTTCATTTCCCAGATCTGAATAAAACTGGGTCCTTCTCATTTAGGCTTTAAGCATAACATAATATTTCCTGATATACATATGTGTGTACACGGATGTCAGTGAAGCGTGTGTGCATGTGCCTGTGTGTGCACGTGTGTTCACAGCACCTTGGAGCTTGTCTGGGAGGGTGCAGGAGCAGAGCCTTGCAGCTCCTCGGGAGATGTCTCTATCTAATCACACATTTTGCTTTTTCACTTTTGGCTGCAGCAAATCCAACTCAACAGCCCCAGACAATAAGAAGATTTATTATCTCATATTACAACTGGTCCAGAGGCAGGGCAGAAGTTCCAAGGTTGTCATCGAGGATCCAGGCTCTTTTCATATTTTCTTTCTGCCATACAGAATATCCTGGCTTTGTCTTTAGGAGGGTTCTCCCTCGAGCTACAGCCATTTTCAGGTCTCAAAGCCAGATCTGTAGATATTGAGAAAAAGACAGGGTTAGTTTTTTTTGTACATTACCCAGTCACTGGCACTGAGAATGGGAATGGCCGTACATAGCAGAGACTTTGGACACTCCTTGCAGGTCTAGACCCACTTCCTCCAAGCCATCAACCAAAGGAAAGCAGGAATGGATCCTCAGGGTAGATAAATGCCAGTCTGCCACACTTAGTTTACATGGGCAAATACGGGATCAGAGGAATGGGGGAGATGACTCAGCTGGTAAAAGCTCTTTCTCCACAAGTATGAGGCCCGAGCTTGGCCTCCACCACCCACATAATATGCCGGGCATTGACATGTACACTTGTATTCCCAGCCCTGGGGAGGCAAAGACAGGAGGGGCTTTAGATCTCACCGGTCAGCTAGTCTAGACTAATTGATGGGCTCCCAGCCAATGAGAAACTCTCTCAAAAACAGGGAGGGCTGACTAGAAAGAAGAGGATCCTGAGTGGGTTGAGGGTGGCAGAGAGGGGACAAAAGAGCAAAATAGGTTCAGGAGAACCCGGCTGAAGACTAGGCTATCCATGGTCCCCTACCACAAAGACTGATGATCCAGACGGCCCACAGAGGAGAATATCCAGCTGACTGGGGATGGGGAGGGGGGGCAATGAGGAATTGGTGATAACAACTCATTGTTGGCCCACTAAACAATGTAACTCATTATGGACAATTAAAAAAAAAGAGCAAAATAGGACGTGAATGTGATTACATCGCAGTATGTTCACATATTAAAGTTCTCAATAAAAAAAAAAGAGGTGGACAGCCCAAGAAATAACACATGGGCTTGTCCTCTGGTCCACACACATACAAAAATATGCGCAACCATACGTACATATGAACATACATACCTGCCATATATTCACACAAACACACGCAGAGATGGGGCAGGGATGGTTTGCTTTGAGGAAGTGTGGACAGGGTGGAAAGGCTATGTCTCACACTTCTCAGGTACACAGGGACTTGAATTCCTGTGTGCTCCACAGGTCCTCCCTGGCTGGTCTAACCATCTCTAGCTGGGATCAGAGCTGTGGTCTGTTCAGGGTGAAATCTTAAACACACTGCTCTCTCCTGCATTCTTAAAGGATCCTCTGGAATTGAGTAATCACAGAGGAGGGGCTGCCAGGAGAAAGATGAAGAGAGCCAGGAACAGTGGGGTATCTCTGAGCTGCCCACAGATCTTCTAAGGCCATAGGGCTGGCACAAATGGACCCTCTTTTTTGTAGCATAATCTTTTGGCTGGAAGGGTCAGAATAAACACTGGCAGGCAGGCAGGAGGAAGGCACTCCAGTGAAGTTCTGAGCCACCATGCTTGTCCTTGACCCTTAGCCGAGACAAACAACACACTAGGATATTTTAAAACCCTTGCTTACATGATTTCCCAGCCACAATTGTTTTGAGAACTTTTATTTTTTTAATTTTTGGCATTTTCATACATGTATATAATATATTTTGGCCTTATCCTCCTAATCACCCTCTTGCGTGCCCCTCCCCTCCCGTTAGCACCCTTCTTCTTCCCCATTAATCCCCATCTTATTGTCAGGCTTTTTAAGAGAATATGTTCTTTTATGAGGTAAATGTTATAATATTCCAAAATTATGATGCCTATTGGTGTTCTTTCTGCTTTAACAAGGAAGGTGGGAATATAGCTGAAGGCCTAAGAGGGACAGATAAGGCCAGGTGGGTAAGGTGGTATTGGTGGGGAGGTTAGCCATGCCAGAAAAATAATGCCACTCAAGAGCTAGAGCTCCAGTTTGCTTTCAGAATTTGCTGGTCAGCACTTTTCCCAGAGGCCTCTCTGGCCTGTGGGAATCTCTGTTCCCCAGAAGGGAAGACAGGTGGAAAAGGAGGTCTATTGAGCACCAGCTGTTATTTCTTTTCCTTCCCCCTCTTCCCCCTCCTTGTCCTGTCCAGTCTTTTCAGAAAGAGCCTTCTCTTCATCCTCACAGCTACATCTGGGCCCCAGTTTACCTTCACTCCCTGACAGCTATTCCTTTACACTGCCCACCAGAGAGACTTTCCAGGGAACCAGGGGTGAACTGGAGCATGACTGGAATCAAGAAGAACATCGAGGAGACTGGAGAGATGGCCCAGCAGTTAAAATAAGAGCTTGCTTGCAAAGCCTGATGGCCCAGGTTTAGATCCCCAGCCCCCATGTGTTCAAAGTGGTGTGTGCATCTGAAGTTCCATTGCTGTTCATGCCTTTATTTTTAACTCATTGGCTTAGATCGGGGTTCCTTATACGATCCTGGGTGGAAGGTTATTTACCACAGAATGGCCATCTTACTGGTGGTGACTCTCTCTCTTCCAGCAACGTGGGAGCCTCACCTATCCTTCCCCCACCAATGGTGAAGTATTGGCAGGCTCAGTCTTATGCAGGAAACCACAGGCGCTGTGAGTTTATAACAGCCATATCATATCCAGAAGATAGTTTTTCAAGGCCCTTCTTCCCATCCCTCTGTTCCTCCATTTTTGGGCCCCTTTCCCAATGTTCTCTGAACCCTGAAGGGGGTGTTTTGATGCCCTGAGGCTGAGCACACAGTAGTCACATATTCTTGGCAATTCTGCCTGCCACCCATCTCTACACCAGTGCCCATTGTAGTAAGAAACATCTGTGATCTTCAATCAGAACTGATTGATGGGAACAAATACAGATATTTAGAAGGCTTTGACATACTGCCAGAGTAGTAGGTCCTCTGTTAGGGCTTATGTATCTAGGCATAGGCCAGGTTTGCAGTATTGGGCATAAAATTCCTCCTATGGTGTGGGTCCAGAGTCATGTAAGTCTGTTAAGTGACTGGAAAGTCTAAGAATAGGCAAATGTCATTCTTATTTTCAAAGCCTTTGTCCTTATCCAGAAAAGAGTACCCAGTGTCTGCAGGAGCCGGGCAGTGAGCATTCCGATGCAGAGCGAAGCTTGCAGAGTGTATGAGTGTATCAGAACAAGCATGTCACACCGACTTAAGTGTGGGGCTCATTTGAGTAGGACAGTGGGGACACACCATAGACGGAAGGCCAGACCCTCCAGGAAATGGAAGATTCCAAGGCTTTAGGCCAACTTTACTCAATCTTGGCAGAAAATTAGTGCCCCAAGGTGGTTGGCCTCTTTGGACCATTTTGTCTCCTGCTGTGATATCCCAACATTGTCCACCAAGGACCTCAAACCAGACAGCAGGGCTTCTGAGCACTGTGGTCAGCCATCCTTTCATTCACCAATGCACATGCTCAGTCATGCAGCCACTAGGTACTCACCATATATCACATGATGCTAAATACTGAGACCCACACCCTGGCCAGAGTATGTCCAGTGGGGCGGCAAAGCAGGGCCACTGGATCCACTGGCCTGCACTTGACCTTGAGGAGGGCTTTTCTACCTTCTACATGCACAGAATTCTCCTGGGGAACTTGCTAAAGTGTTGATTCTAGTGAAATGGATTTGAGGTACGCTTAAGGAACCTCCTGGGGAAACTTAGGTTGTTCATCCTGGGACACATTGAGTGGCGAGTTCCTCTTTAAAAAGCCAAATTTGGGGCTGGCAAGATAGCTCAGTCAGTAAGTGTTTGTCTCGAAAGCATGAGGTCCTGAGTCCAATTCCCAGAATACATGTAAAAATTCCAGGTATGGTGGCACATACCTATAATCATAGCACTGGGGAGGCTGAGGCAGGATGATCCCTGGAGTTCATTGACTAGCCTGTCTAACCTAATTGGTGAGCTCCCTGTCAAATGAGTCAACCTGCCTCAAAAACAAAACAAAACAAAAAGGTGGCTGGGGTTCCTGAGGATGACACCTGAAGTTGTCCTCTGTCTATGCACACCCACACATATATGTGCATGCTCACCTGCACATGCACACACATGTGCCATAGGTCGAGAACATCTGTCCCTCACCAGCATTAGACTTCTTTTGCACACATGTGGAATCTAAGAGCTCCCAGGACATCGAAGGAGAAGTGACACAGAAATCAACCAGCCAGCTCACACCTCTTTTTTTTTTCTTAATATATCTCTTATTTATTAACTTGAGGTTGACACCTCTCTTTATCATCACTGTCAGCCCTCCTGGTCGCAACAAACACACAAGCCAAGCATTGTTCTTGGATTATAGGTGTTGACATAGGTGGGTCCCCAACAAGCTGATGCTGGAAGTATTGCTGACAGGGAGGTTCGTTATTAGCACTACTGTTTTATCAGTGAGGGATCTCGGCACAGAGCAGTTACATAACTTGCCTAAGTTTACATTGCTAGTGTCCAGGCTTCCACAGCTCCCTGGACAGCCTATGCTTTCAATAAGAGTCCACAGTTTCTTAGAAATGCTAGAGACCTTAACAGTGGAGAGAGCCAATCCTGGGAAAGCTATGGTCCCCCTGGGAGGTTTTGTTTTTCTTCAAATATAGGGGATTGAAACCAGGGCCTTATGCATGCAAGCACTCACTGAGCTGCACCTTCAGCATAGTAGGTTTTTATTTGTTTGTTTTTTTTTTTTTTCTTTTTGAGTCAGAGTCTCACTTTAGCCCAAATTGACCTAGAACTCTGAAGCCTGGGCTGGCCTCGAACTCATGGTGATCTTCCTTCCTCAGTTTCCCAGGTGCTAGGATTATAGAAGTGAGCCACCGTGCCCAGCTTCTGATAGGTTTTTTATGTGGCACAGATTGTGTAGAGGAGAAAAATAAAGAGGAGGAGGAAGGGGGGACAGGAAGACAAAAGCAGGGTGTAGACATGTGTCCCAGATGGCTGTGAAACCTTGGTGGGATTAGATGTGCTGGTCCAATGGCCTGGAAGTCCACAGAGGACTGGGGGAGCTGGGAGGTGGAGGCAGGACATGGCTGATCTTGCATAAAGAACAGGCAGCGGAGACCAGTTTCCTGGCTCTCACGCAGAAGCAGGAAAGCGATACAGTCTGGACACATTGGACCTTGGGCATCTCGTAGCTCCGGTGCACATGATGGTTTTCTTCCTTACTTAATGTGCGGAGAACCCTTGAAGAGGGAGTTGTGGGCTGGTCTGGTGGCAGAAGCACCTGGAGAAGTCAACCCTAATATTACCATATCGTCCACTCCATCTTATCCCCTGACATCTTCCTTCAATATGAAGTG
The DNA here is from genome assembly GCA_004024765.1 of Zapus hudsonius. Classification (NCBI taxonomy): domain Eukaryota; kingdom Metazoa; phylum Chordata; class Mammalia; order Rodentia; family Dipodidae; genus Zapus; species Zapus hudsonius. Next base: position 23,831 of record PVHP010019962.1, read on the forward strand.
ACACCCTGGAGGGGGAGGGGGAGGGGGACAGGAGACAAAAACCTCATGCAACATACAAGGACTTCATTTTAAATGTATCAAAGAACCTGCTTGTTTACATCATGATTGCCCCACCCCTACCACACACACACATTTCATAAACTTTAAAATGATTTCCATGTAGTCTTGGGTTTCCCAAACCAATTTTGATCCATCCGAATAACTGACAATTCCATGGGAATAAACTTCACTCTAAAGGTACAACCCAGAGCCGAAGTCTCAGGAAAATCAGGCTGCTGAAAGGCCTGTTGGATTATCCAAGCCTCAGAGGCTCGTGGGTGGTGATGGGTAGGCGGTGTGAGCTCTGGCTGCTTTGCGTGGTGGCCAGTGAATGCAGCCTGGTCCCCACCAGCCCCTCACATCCCGGCTCTCATTTATATGTGGGACTCACATCAGGGGAGAAGGCAATTTCAGGGGCCAAAAAGCACCTGATTTTTCTACTGTCTTCTCATTTTCCACGTAGACGAAAGTTTGTGAAACCTTCCACTTCTACACAATGCAAACCTTGACGTAGGAGTAGTGAACATGTACTAAGAGACCCAGGCTCACTCATGTAAGCTAGTAAATGTTGTATGAACTTGAGCCACTAATGTCCCTTCTCTGGGCCTTATGTGCTAGTCTGTAAAACATGGGGGTTGGGCTCCCTGACCGAAGCACACATATTTTTGGTTCTGGCTTATGTGGATCCTGGGGACTTGAACCGTGGGCCTTAGGCACTGGAGGCAAGTGCCTTAACCACCGAGCCATCTCTCCAGCCCTGCACACATATTTTTGAATGAGTAACCTTACAGTGGGACCTTAAGATGAGGTGGCTGGAGCTGGGGCTGGAGTGGTCAGATGGTGTTGGGTTAGGGTTGGGGAGATAAGGGTTGGTGCACACTGCAGAGCAAGCTGAGATGTGTGCCCTATGACCTTGAAATCCCCCAGAGAAATTTCTACAGGAACCCACAGGGGTAGGCACGAGATTATCTATGCCACATGATTTGTGAGAGAGTGACCCGCAGGTAAATTAGGTGTCCTTGAAAGGCAGAGGAAACAATGGCATCTAGGTATATACAGAACAGCATGGGCAGACGTTAGCATGGTAAAAAAAAAAAAAAGAAGCATGGCATTACTTATCAGATGAAAATCTTAATCTCCCAAAGGTATATATGCATTCAAAGACTCACATAGAACACGTGTGGAAACGTGAGAAAGGGGCACCCATGTAAACACATTCAATCCGAGGCGGGTGTGTGGCTCATGACCCCACAGAGCAAGGGGTGATGGACCCTGATTAAGACTCTAGTGTCAAGAGGGAGCTCCCCAAGGTGGATCTAGGAAGTCCTGCAAACCAAATGGCAGGAGCGGGGAAAGAGGGGTTTGATACCTCGTGGAAGCTGAGCTGTGGTGTGCTGAACAGGAGATAAAAATTTCAATTTCCATTTTTTAAATTTTTTACTAGCATACAGAGTTTTAGGTATCCTTATTTATTTATTCTCTCTCTCTCTCTCTCTCTCTCTCTCTCTCTCTCTCTCTCTCTCTCTCTCTCTCTCTCTCTCTCTCTCTCTCTCTCTCTGGCTGGCTTCAAACTCACAGTGATCTTCCTATCTCTACCTCCCAGAGTGCTGGGATTAAAGGCTTGTGCCACCATGCCTGGCTCTTTATTGTATTTTCAAACACAATCTGTTTTAGGTTCTTTTCCTCCTCCCCCCAATCCTCCTATCTTCCCGCTCCTTTCTGTTTATATGTTATGTGTCCTTTTGCCCTTCCCAACCCCACTACCTGGTCACCTCTTATTAACCACTGTGGTTAGCATGCTAGCTTTTTAGGTTTTGCCCATATTTGCCCCCTTTATATACATATCTAAGTACTATAAGCTAGGATCCTCATGAGAAAGAGAGTGCAGTTTGGGGCTTTCTGAGTTTGGGTCACCTCACCTAATATATAATTCTTTCCAGATCCATCCATTTTTCCTGAACATTTTGTAATTTCATTTTTCTTTACTGCTGAGTATAATTCCACTAGGTATATGTACCACATTTTCATTATCCCTTCATCTGGTAGTGGGCATCTAGGCTGTTTGCATTTCCTAGCTATTTTGAGTAGAGTATCAGTAAACATTAAGCCCTTTGGGTGCACATCCAGGAGTGCTGGAGCTGGGTCATGCAGGGGTGCACACCACCATGATGGAAACCTGTGTGGAGATTTCTCAAGCTGCCTCTTTGTCATTTCCTGATTTACATTTTTCTTCTAGCTCATCTCATTTGTCAAGCCTTAGCTGACAGGGCGTATCCATCCATCACCCCCATATCATCCTCCCACCATCCCTGCAGAGTTCAAGTTATAGTGGTCAACCTTGACCCTGGATGTTTCCGTCAGATTTATCCACTTGGGTCTTGGGTATTTCAGATTCCCCGCCACCATTTGCCTTCCTTAGATCCTGACAAGTGCTGGGGATCGTTCCACCTGTATCATCCCTTCCCTTCTTGACACTGGCTTTACCTGGTCCTTGAACTCCACCCTGGGGAACATTGCCACCTTCCCCCATCTGACATGAGTAACATACATGTCTTATTCTTGTCATGTGTTCACCCCACCTGATCCTTGATCCTGGCACTGTTCCAAGTCACCTGCCAGGTGAATGGGTTCACCCAAGGCCACCGCAGCAGGGCAATCATGTTGGGTCCAGGCTCAACACTTCAGGCACCTTCTGAACTACAGGGAAAGAGGGAGAGGGATGCTCCCAAGGTCAAGTTGCTAATCTCCAAGGACACTGGCATTTGCTATCTGCCTGCAGCCTAGGGACCCACCTGGAAACAGAACACAGGGGAAAATGCCTTTCTCTGGCAGACAAGCCTCAAAGTTGATTTCCCGGGAGGAACCCAACAAGCCCCTTGAAACGTGGACATCAAGGAGGGAAATCAATCGTCTTTTAAGTTTTCACCTTGATGATTGATCCACTGCTTCCAGCCCCTTTTTTCTCTCTCTCAAGTCTCCACACGAGGCCTCTCCTGCTTGCACATTCTGTTTCCTTCTCATCTTTAAAGCAGGGGGTTTCCTAAGTCTCATCTAAAACCAAAATATCCTTCCCTGTGCAAACTGACCAGATATTGGTCACAGGCTTCCAAACTAATTTTTACCTTAAAAAAATATTTTTTGGTGTGTGTGTGTGTGTGTGTGCATGCACGCTCACGTGTGCAGTGGGGAGGGTGCATGGTGTATGCACATGTGTGTGCTGATATGTGCATCTCATGACCCCTCATGTGGAGGCCAGAAGTGGAGGAGGTCAGGAGTCTTCTTTACATTTCTGCCTTATCTCCTTGATAAAGTAGTAATGTAAAGCTCCACCAGGGTCTGACCCTAACTCTGATGGAGCTCACACTGTCTATTGGTTAGACTGGCTGACTAGGGAGCTCCTGTGATCCTCCTGTCTCCACCCCCCTTGGCCCTGGAGGTACAGGACTTTTACATGGGTACTGGGGACCAAACTCAGGTCCTCATACTTGCTCAGTTAGCACTTTTATGCACTGAGCTATTTCCCCAACCACTCCACTGGAAGAGAAAGGAAGAAAATCCAAACTCACTGAGTTTCTGTTGTGCATCATATCCCCTCACAAGCATAGCATTGCCTTCTGGGCCATCTTCCCCCTCGGGTCTATTCTAAAGCATCTACTGACCCCACATTTCAAATGGAGGGGGACACTAGAATTCAAAGGAGGAACTTGCCTGATCCTAGCCATATGATTTGCAGAGGTGATAAAAACAGACCTGAAATGGAAACTCCAGGAGTTCTCCCTCCTTGTGTCTAGGACCAGGGTGAGCCCCCTCAACCCCCCTCACCCCCCACTCCAGACAGGCACCCCAGGAGCCTCTTTGGATCTTGACCACAATGAGCATGAATGTTTGGAATGTCGGCTTCCGAGGACCATGAGGGCTGCAGAGAGCTGTTCCCTCAATTACTGTAAATGCTGACTCCTACCCCAGCCTCTGTGCCAAGGGCAGAGCCTGGAAAACCACTTGAATTCTGGTCTCTCCTTACATGATGGTCTGGGAGGGCAACAGGCTGCTAATAACTCGAGATAAAGTATGTGAAGAGCTTGTCTTAGTCCATTTTCTGGTTTACTTTTTTCATGTGTGACTTGTGTGCATGTGTGTGTGCATACATGTTGGAAGCTTGTGTGTGGAGACCAGAGGACAACTTCAGGTGTAGTTTTCAGGCACATTCCATTTTTGAGAGACAGGGTCTCTAGCTGCCTGAAACTCGCCAAGTAAGCTAGAATGGCTGGCCAGCAAGCCCCAAGGATCTGTCTGCTTTAGCCATTGCTAGAATTATAAGTTCATGGCACCATACCTTGCTTTACTTTTACATCAGTTCCAGTGATCAAATTCAGGTCCTCATGCTTGCAGGGCAAATCTCCTCAGTTCTGTCATTTTGTTGCTAATATATATATATATATATATATATATATATATATATATATATATATATATATATATATATATGAGGCTGGATAGTTCATAAAATCATTTTGACCCATGGTTCTAGAAATTCCAAGCACCTTCTTGGCTTCTGGAAAGGGGCTTGTAACAGAAGGGAATCACATGATGGGAGAGACTAAAGAAAGTTGCCAGGCTTCCTCTGTAATAGCCCACCTTTGTGATAACCAACTGTGGTAGTTTGAATGGATGTCCCCCAATAGATTCAAAAGTATAAAAGTTTTTCTCCAGCTGCCTGGCCAGAGGAGGTATCACCTAGGCTGGATTCTAGGCTCCAGCCCTAAGGTAGATGTGAAATTCCAGCGATACATATGCAAAGAGCAGTCTGAGCTCAGGCCTGAGTTCCTGCTGGTTGTGAGTTGGAGTGTGCTGACTGGAGGTGCTGGATTGGTTTCTTTCTCTGCTTGGATTTGTGAAAGGGGGGCAGCCTCTTTCACCATTCTGAAACTTCCCCTGGATCTGTTATTTCAATAAGTACTTTCCTTCCCAAACTGTGTCTGGTTTGAAGATTCATCCCAGCGTCGTGTGGCTATGACACCAACCCAATCCTACAAGAGTGAGAATCTCCTCTAAACTGTTCTGACCACTTCCCAAAGGCCTCATCACCTCTCTATGCTGTTACTTTGGGGGACCAAACTTCAGCATGAGTTTTGGCAAACCATATCCAACCATATCCAAACCACAGCAGTGCTACCATAGGGCCAGCATAGGGCACTTGTGAGCATATGACAATGACCCTGCATCTCCTCCAAGGTGTGTTGGAAGCATCTCAACAAAGAGACTGACAATCTGACAACACTGTCTTGCTTGCAGGATGGTTGTATTAGTCAGTTTTCTGTCACTGTAACAAAACACCTGACCTGGACTACTTTGAAGCTAAGAGAAGTTTATTAGCTCATGGGTTGTCAGATTCAGAGTCCAAGGTTAGACCTGGCCTCTAGTGAGGGTGGTGAATGGTGGAAGAGCATGGTGGGACCACATGGAGGGATAGTCACCTCTCTAACCAGAGCACAGAGAAGAGAATGGGCGAAGCCAGGCTTGCTTTGGTATTCATAATCTTCTCCTATCCCAAGAATTCAAGGGGTTGCACTTGAACTCTCTCATATCCTCAGTGACTCAAGGACTGAATAGAAGGTCCCACTTTCCCAAACCTCCATCACCTGCTACCAGCACCACCCAACTGACCAAGTCTTTAGTTCTGATGGACCCTTGAGGAACACTTGGCTCAAACAATTAGATAATACCAAAATAATAGCCACTAGGAAGAATTAGCCTGGCATAGTGGGGCAGCCAGTGTAGGGGGGTATGCCCAACAGGGTGGACAAGAGTAGTGACAGCAAAACATGAATGTCTTCTATAGTCCCTTAGGTGCGGAACTGTTGTTCTAAGCACTTTGCTTTGGGGGTTTATTTAATCTTCACAGGAGCCCTGGGATAGAAAGTCCAGAGGAAGAAAGAGAGGAACTGAGGAGCTTTGAGAGGTCTGACGTAGAGGCTTGGTGACAAGAAACAACAGATAACCGCAGGGGAAGAGGCAGAGGCTTTGTAAACAGGATTATCCAACAAAATTCAAAACACCTTCTTGTGTGCTTTTTTTAAAATCTAGATTCTGCTTAGGGGAGAAAAAATTTGCATTTGTCTTTCTGAATCTGGCTTATTCCACTTAACTTGGTGATCTCTTGTTCAATCTGTTTTCCTGATTTTGTTCTTTGTGGCTAAATGCCACAATTAATATGCGCTGGTAAAAAGATTACTGATATCTAATGCACAATTTTAAAAAATTCAAAATACATTTAATTTCAGATAAACAATGAGTTTGTTTTACCATTAATGTCTCCCAAACACACAGGGGAGGTATGCTTATATCAAAAGGGGTATTTGATTGTAGTAGTTACTTCTCATTGCTGGGAAAAAACACCTGGCCAGAAGCAGCTTATGGGAGGCAAGGGTGTATTTTGGCTTACACTTTCAGGGGGGAAGTTTCATCATGACGGGAAAAGCATGGCAAAGCAGACAGCCAAGGCATCACATCTTGTCACAGCAGCAGGAAAGGATTAACTAACACTGGCAAGTGGGCTGGACTCTCCGATCCCAAGGCCTGCTCCCAATGACACACCTCCTTCAGCAAGGCTCCAGCTTAATGATGAACACTTGAGGGAATGGTGGGTAGTTTACATTCAAACCACCACATTCAAACACCAACCATTACCTCTACTGCAATGTAGATGGGGTAAGAAGGAAGGGAAAGGGAAGGGAAGGATATCTCATCATTTGTTCTCTCTCTCTTTTTTTTCTCTCTCTCTCATATGTGTGTGTGAAGTAAACATCAGTTGTCTTCCTTAATTGCTGTCCACCTTATTTTTTTAAATATATATATTTATTGTCCATAATGAGTTACATTATTTAGTGGGCAAACAATGCGTTGTTATCCCGAATTCCCCAATTCCCCCCCTCCCCATCCCTGATCAGTTGTATATCCTCTTCCGTGGGCTGTCTGTATTAGTCCTTGTGGCAAGGGATCCTGGATATCCTAGTACTCAGCCCGGTTCTCCTGGCCCAAGTGTGTTGTTACTGAGGGGTGCCATGCCTCTGGACAGTCTCCCCCACCACGGCTCTCACAATCTTTTGAAGGACAGGATGAACAAGAGACCCATAGCCACAGCCATTCAACCAACTCTGGATAATCCACCTTATTTTTTGAAACAGCATCTCTCACTGAACCTAGACTAAATAGCCAGCAATCCCTAGGGAGCCTCCTGTCTCCACCTCCCCACTTCTGGCATTATAGGCATGTGCCACTGCATCTGGCTTTGATGTATGTGTGCAAGAGATTCAAATACAGA
>PVHP010019963.1:8314-31307 GCA_004024765.1 Zapus hudsonius
GGCAGGGAAAACGATGGCATGAGCAGAGGGCTGGACATCACCTCTGCCACAGCACTGCAAACAGCGGCAGGAAGGTGTGCCAAACTCTGGCAAGGGGAAGCTGGCTTATAACCCCATAAGCCCGCCCCTGACAACACAGCTTCATCGAGGTTGTAAAACCCAAACTGCCATCAGCTGAGGATCGATCTATCAGAACACAGTCAATTGTTTGTGGGGGACACCTGTATCAAACCATGACAGCCAGTTTCTGGGAGGGAGGGAGGGGTCACTCTTCCACATGTTCCTGATGCAGGGCTCACGGACTTGTCACACGAACCCTAGGAAACACCTGCCAGTAGTATCTTCTAAAGTATTTTCCTGATGTGGAGACTGAGGCCCTGTGGGTTTCTGTTCCTTACCCATGGTTGCAGACTTACTGAGTGACAGAGCTCTAACATGGACCAAGAAGTCTGTTCTAGAACTTTCTGCCACACCTCAGAGGATGGGAGATGAATCATTGAAGATGGTGAGTTTGGGGGCTGGGGAGATGGCAGAATGGGTAAAGCGCTTGCTCTGCAGGCGTGAGTACCTGGGTTTGGATTCCCAAAAGCCGCATAGAAGCCAGACGCTGGAGCACGCACATCTGTAACACTAGTACACCCTCAGCGAGGCAGCAGGCAGAGACAGAAGAAGTGCCTGGAAGCTCAAGGATCAGTCATCTTGACAGATGCAATGGGGAACAACGAGAGACTCTGCCTCAAACAGGGAACAAGGGAGAAGGTGAGGACCAATACTCAAAGTGGTCCTGTGACCTCCACACAAACAGTGTGGCAAACACATACATCATGCACACCCTTCCCAAGAAACATGACCGAGCTTTCTTAAAGGTGAGTCAGAGCTTATCATCCACTGCTGAAAACCGCCTTGATGGCCTCCCACCACTCTGGAGATGGAGACCAGCTATGTGCCCAGGGTACTCTGTGCCCTGCCAGCCCCCACCTCAGCTCTTTCACATCAGCAGCTTCCTCTGCATAAACTGTGTCTCTCCCTCCTCCGTGCCCCTCCCTGGTGTTGGTTAGATAAATGTCTGCTGTCTCAAAGTCTTGGTTCCAGCCTGTGGTGCTATTTAAGAGGACTGACCTAGTGCAGCATTCCAGGTCATCGAAGGTACAGGGAAATGGTACTCTGGAAGGGGGCTATGGGACACCACTCCTTGTCTCTTTCATTCCTGGCTATGAAGGAACCAGGCTTCCTCTAACATAGGCCCAAAAGTAATGGGGTCAATGGACTATCAACTGAAACCTCCAAAACGGTGAGCCAAAATAACCCTTCCTCTTTTTAAGTCGATTATTTGAGGTATATTTATTACAATACTAGAAAACTGACTAGTACGATTTCCTCCTCCACACTCCTTGAGATTTTCGCTCTGACATCACTTCCTCAGATGAGCTTGCTTCATGGTTTACCACCTCCCAATCCCAGCTCAGGCCACACCCCTTTCTTTATCAGTGTTGCATGGGCTCATTGATTATTGGTTTACTGTGTGTCCCTCCTCTATGCAATTGCTGTCCAATAGAACAACAATATCACACAGGCCACTTAGACTTTCTAGTAACTATACTTTGAAAAGTAAAAAGGAATGGTGACATTAATTCTAATAATATATATTATATAATGTATACATAACATATGTACATAATATATATTACATATATTGGTTTTTTTTTTTTTAGGTAGGGTGTCAGTCTAGCCCAGGCTGATCTGGAATTCACTATGTAGTCACAGATTGGCCTCAAACTCACAGCGATCCTACCTCAGCCTCCCAAGTACTGGGATTAAGGGTGTGTGCCACCACACCTGGCTCTAATAATATATTTGATTTAACCCACCATATTCAAAATACTATGATTTCAATATGTAATCAATAAGAAAATTATCAGTGAGCTCTTTTGCATTCTTTTTATACATTAAATAGTCCAATAGGTATTCTTTAATTTTTATTTATTCGAGACAGAGAGAAAGGGACAGAACAATAGACCGTGGACATCTGCTGAGTAGAGGCCAGGGATACTGCTCAGCATCCCACACTGCCCAACACTACTCACCAGATTTTTTTAACAAAATTACACTAGTGATCCTGGTTAGATGAACTCTCAGAGACTCAAATGTCCATTGGCTTATTCACTATTTACTCCCAGTGAGTTAGACTCAATCATTTCCATTGCAAGACATTCCCAAGTAGCATTAAAAGTCTCCTATCAATGCTGGGTGTGGTGGCACACGCCTTTAATCCCAGCCCAGCACTCAGGAGGCAGGCATAGGAGGATCGCTATGAATTCCAGGCCACCCTGAGACTACACAGTGAATTCCAGGTTATCCTGGGCTAGAATGAGACCCTACCTCAAAAAAATAAATAAATAAGTAAGTAAAAAGTCTCTTCTTGAGTTTGCACAAGAGGTTTGCACAGCAGACTGCAAGCACCCACACTGTCAGATTCCAGAAGCTAAACTGCCACATGCGTGACTCAGTCTGGCCTCCCCAGGACCCTTGGGTAGGAGAACACCCAGCCTGGAGCACAGGAAACACCCAGGATCTGCCCTCTGCAGCACATTGGCTCTCCCAGCAGACAGGACCTGTGATCTGTGTGCGCCCTTCAAAACCTGTCCAGCATGAGAGCATTTAAGGAACTCAGCTCACTGGGAGCTGGGGAGATAGCTAGTTAGTAGAGTGCTTGCTTTGAAAGCATGAGGAACCGAATTCAATCTCCAAAACCCACACAAAATGCCAGGTATGGTGGTGTGCACCTGTAATCCCAGCAGAGGGCAAGAGGAGATGGGAGGATCTCTGGGGATCACCATCTAGCTAGTCTAGCCTAATTGGTGAACTCCAGGCCAATGAAAGACCCTGTCTCAAAAAAGGGGCACAGGAGGAACACAATGACACCAAAGGAGATGTGTGATGACATCCAAGGCCATGTATATACATGTGTGCACCCCTACTCACGAACATGCACATACATGCAGACACACATACACATTTTTAATTTTGATTTATTTATTTGGGGGGGGGTTTGAGGTAGGGTCTCACTCTAACCCAGGCTGACCTGAAACTCTGTAGTCCCAGGCTGGCCTTGAACTCATAGCAATCCTCCTACCTCGGCATCCTGAGTGCTGGGACTTGGGGCATGTGCCACCATGCCCAGCTCACATACACATTTTTTTAAAAAGGAACTGAGCTTACTGTCTCCGAGGCCAGAACAATATACCAGAGAAATGGACAAAGGAATGGAGATCGGAAGGGCTGCCTTCAAGCCCTGCCCACAGGCTCTCTCCCAGCCCTCTAACAGCAACCAAACTCCTCGCTCTTCACACGACTTTCAGTTTGCATAGCTTTATTGAGGAAAAATAATCTGTGCACAAAAGCCAGCCATAATTAGAGCTAGAATGTAGTAAGCTTTGGCAAACCCATGGCCAAGAGGATGAGCCCCTCCATCCTTCTCAAGTTCCCCCAGCCCCCTGGCAGCCCTTCCTCTCCCTGGCCATGGCCAGGCAAGCACAAAGGAGCTCCACCCCAAGTCCTGCTATGTTCTTATAAACATGTCGTCCCCAGGCTAAATGTTTCACTTCATCTGCCCAAAGAGACAACTCAAAGAAGAAGGTGTTTGCACATGAGGAAACATACCGACCAAGACTGGGGCGGGGTGCCCAACTCGAATTTAGACAGGTTCACGCCTCCTCTGTTGCCTGCAGTGCACAGTCTTTATTCCCAAAGAGGAGCGCTTCCAGCAAGTGGGCACATCTTCCAGCCCTGGGCCTGGCTTGTCCACTACCCTGGTGTGGAAGGAAGGCAGACCCCTACCATCACAAAGGAAAGTCCTCACTCCATCTTCTCTGGGCCTTTTTTTTTTAACTATATATTTATTGTCCATAATGAGTTACATTATTTAGTGGGCAAACAATGCGTTGTTATCCCGAATTCCCCAATTCCCCCCTCCCCATCCCTATCAGTTGGATATCCTCCTTCATGGGCTGTCTGTATTAGTCCTTGTGGCAAGAGATCCTGTATATCCTAGTACTCAGCCCGGTCTTCCTGGCCCAAGTTTGACAACCATGAAGTTGCTGCTTTGGAGACATACCTGTGAATCTGTAGGAAAGATGATGTCATGGACATTGGGGAAATGGACACAATACAAAATGAAACACCCCACGCACGTCACTATGGAAGAGCCACAGTGTCACCCAGCATGCTGTGGACATTGTAAACACGCAACTTTAGAGAGAATTACTGTAGGTGCTGAGTATACTAAGCACACTAAAAGCTGAAAAGTTTCCCAAAATGCAAAAATGATAAGGAAAAAGGAAGAAGTCAAAGAAAAAGGTCCCCAGAGCCAAAGGAAGGCCCAGCCTGCTCTTCCCAGACAAGCCCACTTTATGAAAGCCGGTGGGCAGGAGCTGAGCTGCTGGGACCCAGACCTGATGAACCCCTGAACCATGGATGGAAAAGAAAAGAAAAAGAAAGATCTCTGAACTAACAAAAATAAGAGATAAAGCATTCACTGAATATGTTCTTTTGACCAGTATTGGACCCAAAGATGAGTGAAATACAGGCTCTGTAATAGTTCACAAATTAAAGGCTCTGTGTGTATACTGTAGAGACAGTTGTCTCTTGGCATACACAGGGATCAGTTCCAGAACCATCCCTGAAGGCCAAAATCCAAGGATATGCAAATTCCTTATAGAAAATGGCATAATATTTCTACATAACCTACAATGGCCTCCGTATATTTAAATCATTGTGAGATTACTAATAATATCAAATATGTGGCAAATGCTGTGTAAACCCATTTTATTCTGTAGTGTTTAGGAAATAATGACAAGGAAAAAGCCTGTTCACTTTCCGGACAGATGTGCCTTTTTTCTGGATATTCCGAATTCTCCGTTGGTTGAATCCATAGTTGCAGAGCCTGCAAATGCAAGCCTATGAGAGGGATGCTTTCCTAATGCCCATTTTGTAGTTAAGGAAACTGAGGCAGAGAGGCTTTCAGGACTTTGCCTAAGGTGCCAGTCAGTGAAGAGCAGAGCCAGGGCTTGGCTCCAGGCAGATGGGCTGTGGTTGAAATTGGAGTTGCCTCACTAAGGGCCCCAGGGAGCCTGAGCTCCATATGGTTGTGAGTGTGTGTGAGTGTGTGGACACGCACGTGCATGGTGCTTTTGGAAGGCCTCATGTGTCCTCACACGCTCAGGGAAGTTCCTTTGTGGGGTGTGTGTGTGTGTGTGTGTGTGTGTGTGTGTGTGTGTGTGTGTGCATGAGTGTGGTTTCATTCTCTCAGGCACCACCTTTTTGAAGACAGAGTCTTTCTGGCCTGGAATTCACCATGTGAGCGAGAATGGCTGATCCACAAGCTCCAGGAATCCACTTGTCTCTGTTTCCTTTTTGGTTTCAGCATTGCTTCTGGCATTGAACTCAGGGCTTCATTCTTAGATGATAATCACTTTGCCAACTGAGCTATTTCCCCATCCCAGAAGCATTTGATTGAAAAGTCTGAGGAGACAACTCCACAAAATCTCATTGGCCAGGGCTCCTATATTCAAGAAGTTCTCACTGAGTGTTCAAAGGGAGGCCACCACCATGAGCACACCGGGCAGAGCTCCTCCTTCACCATGGAGAAGGCACAGCTGGGCCTGAGCCATCTTGAAGAAGGGGTCTGGAGTAGTTTGAATGTCTGTCCCCCATAGACTCAGGTGTCTTATTAGAGCTTGTCACTTGGGTCTCCAGTCGCCTGGCTGGAGTAGGTGTCACTGGGTGAACCAATCCTGGGATCCAGCCCAAAGGTGTGTTTGAAGGCAAATCTAAATTCCAGCCCAAAGGTGTCCAGAGAAGTCTGAGCTCTGACAGGTTTTTGGTATTTTCTGGCTGCTGATGGTTTCTCTCTCTGCTTGGATTTATGAATGGGAACCAGCTTCTGCCATTGATGGAACTTCCCCTGGATCTGTAAGCCTGTAATAAATCTCTTCCTCCCCTAAACTGTGTCTGGTCAGGGTGTTACTCCCCGCAGTGTGGAGCCATCTACAGCAGCTCTGAGAACTGGGACGAGCTGGCTGGGAGGAGGGACAATTTGGCAGCCAGCAGTGAAATGGACAGGGATGTTCTTGGTAAGGGACAAGCATACAAGGGTCATACGGTAGATCCTGGAGCAGGCAAGGACATGGGAAAAGCCTGTCACCACTGAACTGCAGAAAGAAGGCACAGAGCTGTGCTGGAAGCTGCCATGTGGCATCCTGGGTCCAGACTTTTCTGTCCCCTTTACCCTGAAGTAACAAGGGAGTCTTAGAAGCGGTGGAAACTAGGAGAAGTTGCACTGTTGTTGCAAATCAAGTCCAGAAGGTACAGCTCGCTCTTCTATTGGTCCACAGTCACTCATGACAGCCTCCTGTGCCAATTGCCTAATGTTTAAAAGACTACACCACAGGCAACCACAAGCCTCCGGTGATGGCACACCAGGAGTCGGTGGGCTCAGGTTGCCGGGCTCACATACTATAGGCTAGAGCTGGGGACTGTACCTATGTCTTTACTGGGCCAGCAAATGATCACATGGGGACAGTAGAAACTGCGGGATCTCAAGACTGAGGCTTGAGACTACTACGTTGTCTGCTTGATCTCATGTTTGGGGTGGGGGAGAGAGGTCACACCATAATTGCTTTGGTTCTCATACCTGCCTTTAGCTGCAAGGTCATGTGAATGTAGACACTGCCATGGAGATAAAGGAGAACCATTTCATGCTTCCTCTCTACCAAGGGCTCTGACCAAAGACACTGATTCGGGGACCCTGGCCCCTTCCACCTGTGACTTTGCTGTCTCACAGAGCCTCGTCATGATCTGAACTCCATCAGCAAAGGAGCCTTGAGCTACAAGGGGCACAGACCATCTCCTCCCACATCCCACCAGTGAAATACAGGCAAAGGACCACGCATGCCTTCCAGCCCCCAGGCAGATGGCTGCCAGCCAGCCTTTCAGGGGGGAGCAGATGAGGGAATTGATGGACATCTCAGCATCTCTTCCACCAGGAGTGCTCTATAGACTCTGGAGGCTGCTGAGGACAAGGGCACTGATGGACATCCCTCCATCCCCACCACAGGGATGACGCTGTTGTACTACCCTAAGTTCTTAAGGAAGCATGGAGCAGAAAGAATGCTTTCTGCAGCCTAGCACTGCTCCAGGCAGAAGGGACACAGACCTCCCTAGCAACAGCTCCAGCAAGGAGCACTGGGTTGCTCCAAGCCCCTGGTCTCTGCAGGCTAGTGTGCAGCAGATGGAGACACAGAGCTTGGTCACAGGGCAGTGGCTCCACCTGCCCTCCCGAAGCCACACTATCTCCTACCACAATGCTACCAGAAGTACTTGGCTGGACAGCCACCCCAAGTCCCCAAGGACGGGGAATCCCAGCAGGCTCCCCCTCGGAGATGTCCCAGGAGCCGGAGTCTCTGGAACACCGCAGGCCAGCTGGTCGAGCCTCTCTCCAGAAGGCTGAGTGAGGCATGAAGTGAATTCTGATGGTCCCCACTCCTGGAGGAGGGGGCAGAATTGTAGAAGACGCTGCTTACAGTTCAGCTTCAATATTTGGAAAGGATAATGCTGAAATAAGAGCTTGCCTGATTTCTCTCCCAAGCCTGTGAATGGTTCATTAGCTGCTATTTGACATTTGATAGCTCAGTCTGATTGGCTTTATTGTGAAGTTGGACTCGAAGAAGTCCCCAAGACAGAGCAATCAAGTTGCACAATGATCTCCAACCGCGAATTGTACAGCGTAAATGGCAGCTGTGCCATGGGCGTCACTCCTGTGAATGTGAAGGAATTTGTGTTTCATCCCCTCTCAGCCTGCTTGGCAGCCCGGGCCCCTGACTCAGCAGTTAGGATTTCCTCAACGGTTCAGCCTATAACACACAAAGAACTCCAGACTCACTGTCAGCAAAGATGTCGTAGGACCGGTTGTGGGTAAAACTACCACTGCACTGGGGGCTCTGAGGAATGAGAACGTGAGGCTGTACCCCACAGAGGATGCAGTCTTACTGTGCGAGGGGGTCCCACACAACAGAAGCCGAAATGGTAAAGTAACAAGTGCTTAATTTCATGTGGGACTCTAGGCTGCCAGAATTCCCAAGGCAAAAGTCCGAAGAAGGATCCGGACTGCTTTGGGGGTGTGTCAGAGAATGGGGA
This sequence comes from Zapus hudsonius, assembly GCA_004024765.1. Taxonomy (NCBI): domain Eukaryota; kingdom Metazoa; phylum Chordata; class Mammalia; order Rodentia; family Dipodidae; genus Zapus; species Zapus hudsonius. Next base: position 16,508 of record PVHP010019963.1, read on the forward strand.
GGACACCCCAGGCCGAGACATCAGCCAAGGACTGGACGAAAGCTGTCAAACAGCCTTACACCTAAATGGGAATTTGGGGGTCCCTTGCCAATACACCAATATGCCAACGCACCAACAGATTTAGGGTATCCTGGATTCTTGTCTTATGAATTTAAAGAATTCAAATTCATAGACAGAGAGTAAAGCTTAGAGAGACTTAGTAGAGGAAGAGGAGAGAGGAGACAGTGCACAGAGCTCCTGCCATGTGCAGGGTAGGAGGGATAGAAAGCCCATGTGGGACTAAGGTTGGGGGGGGTCTCCCCTCATCTCAACCCAGCTGAGCCGAGGTGAGGGAAGCTTACCAGAACCTGTAAATTCAGGAGAGATGAAAGGCTACCCCAGAGAACTTGTCTCCTGGTAAGTATCTATTTATAACCTTACTGTGGTGGTCATGAAGACCTTCAAGGTTCAAGAGAGCCAGAGTGAGGATGATTGGTCTGGGCTAGGGGCTGGGCTTAACTAACCACAATGTCAGGATCAGATTTAAATTCTAGGAAAGGGGACCTCCCTCCCAGGGAGGGGGGGCCGGGTTGTTAAAAACAGGGAGACTGTAAGGACAGGCCCAGAGACATTCCTGCTTTTTACTTTCAGGGGCCTGGTCACCCTTAAGTGCCTCATCACCTTCTTGCTGGGTCCCCCCACTCCTGAGCATCCCCACGCTCAGGACCTGTGTGCTCCTACATGGGCCACACCTTGTCCTCACTCATCTCCCCTCAACCACAGGTCTTTTGCAGGCAGGGACTGTCTTCTTAACCATTTCTGAACTCTAGTACCCAACACAAATTTGGAGCTCAATAAACGTTGGCTGGCTGTATGAAAAATTACACCTGACCATGATATACCTCACTAAATATGCTATTGTCGTGATGGCGGGATGAGCCCACAGACTCGTCACTTTCTTGAGAGATCGGAGCTCCAGGACCTTCTCTGGGGTCTGCTCATGGGCGTATTGTTCCCTTAACCCTTGGAAGAGACATTCTGGGGTGAGGGCAAGAGATATAAGGGAACGCTTGTCAAGGGTCTAAGAACTCAGTATGGAGGCCAGCAGTGTATCTCCTCACTGTGCACACGGTGCCGTGGTGACCCCAGAGCACTTCCAGGGTGTTCTCAGGCAAGCCAATCAACCTCTCTGTGTCCTGTGTTCTCTCTGTACCTCTGATGTGTGAGGAGCCTATGTGTGCAGTGAAGACCCTAGCTCAGAGCAGGACCCAGAGAAAATTCCCATGAATACTTGCTGCATACAGTCCATTCCACTCGCAGCCCTGTTTCCTGGAGAGCTGTGTGGCTTCCATCTCCATTAGAAAGGGGCTCACCTATGATCACATAGAGGGAGGCCTAACTCTGCCTGAGCCGCAGTGTCTAGGTGGCTGCTGGGGGGAGCCCCCAGCTTCCAGGCTGCTGCTCCCAGGCTGCTGCACCCAGGCTGCTGCCCCAGCTCCAAGCTCAGGGCCCACACAGCGCTGCTGGCCTTCTGCATGCAACCAAGAAACTTCCCACACCCCGGGGCCCATCCTGGCTACCAGGCACCCCTTCTACACACCTGAGTTGCGTGGCCTCCCTTCTGGCACCTCTCCACCTGCACTCACCATCACTAGTTATACAATATCCACTCACACATACCGGTACACACACATCCCCCATCCCCCAAATGCATGCTCACAAACACATTCTCCTACACACGTGCACACACTCAAACACGTACTTACACATGCTCTCACACACATTCCCAGAAGGACGTGTACATGTATGCAAGACTTCACACACACATTCTCTTGTCACATCTGCCACTTGTCACACAGGAGGAAGCCAGAAACACTGACAGAAGCCAGGTCCTCCTAACAGGACAATCCTGCTTGGGCAAATATAAACTGCCACTGGCCTCCCAAGACTGGATTTGGGGCCCAGGCTGAGAGCCTCCTGCATCTCCTCCCTGGTCCAACCTTACTCACCTCAGCATCCAGCACCTCGGGGCACCCGTGGGAACTTCTCACGAAGGACCTCACACTTACCCCTGCCAGCAACTCCAAGGAGGTGGAGACAGAGAGGCTTTCCATCTGCTCTGCCAAGATCTTGTCAAGGTAGCTTGCCTGTCAGTTCTCCTGCAGTGCCCCAGAGTTACCACCAGGGGGAAGCCGTGACACACTTATCTGTGGTTGCCAAATTACCCAATTCCCCCACCCTAGAGGGTCACCAAGGTGTTGAAGCTGGGGAGAATATAAAAACAAGCTGGGGAGGGGAGGGGAGAGGGGGAGAGAAAGAGAGACAGACAGATACAGAGACAGAGAAAGAGACACACGGAGACAGAGAAAGAGACAGAGAGAGAGAGAGAAAAAACACAATAAGAATAGCCTGGAATTAGCCTGGAAAAAATGTGTCAAAGGAAGAATCGGACTGAATGAGATTGCTAATGTTGGGACGACAATTTGGTTCTGAGCTTCCTGATGGCCATGACAAAAGCAGAATCAATTATTAGGTCATCCACTTCTCTGGGGAAAGGCCAAGTTTTCATTTGTCTGAAAATCTTCGACCCTCAAGTGGTCAGCAAATGCTCTGTTCTGCTTCTGCCCTGTCGTTTCCTTAACACAACCCCACCTGGCTTTCGTGCTCACCTTCCTTGGAACTGACCGTATCTTGGTCACCAGTGACTTGCCATGCTGGCCTCCTGTCCCTGCCTCTCCTCCTCCTGCTGGTCCTTCCCCTGGGCCTCAGCTCCAAAGCCAGGGCCTGAACCATACTTCTTTGCAGCCTTCCATCCAGGCTCAGGACTCTGGGAACGTATTTCTCTCTGTGGCCTCCATCTCCACTCAGAAAACTGGCCGGTATCTCGAGAACGGAATATGTCCGACCCAAATTCAGTCCCACCACTCCTGTATCGCCCAGGTCAAAGGCAGAGCCCTTTGACTTGGGACAAGCTTAGCTTATCCTGGGTGCCTTTCTTCCTACAGTCTTTATCCAAGCACACAGAAAATCCCATGGACTCTGCCTTCAGAGCATTTCTAGAATCCAGCACTCTCACCCCCCCACCCCACCCCCTGCCCAAGTCACCCCACTGCTCTGCCATCATGACTTCATCTGCTCTTTCTGTTGCTGTGTCTCTTGTGACTAGACCAGCATTGAGCATGCAGTAAGCCATTAGGAAAGGTTTGTCATTGTGACTGAATGCCCCAGAGACTTCTATGCGCATGACACACACAAAAGATTAATTTCTGGAAGTGATTTCACAACTCTGAACATAATGAAAGCAAACAGGTTTGAACACACACCATGCACCAGGAAGAGTCTGCATGGGGGCCTGCGACTTCAGAGAAATAGGGAAACCGTCCAAGACCAAACAGCTAATGCTTGATGGATCAATAGTTGAATCATATCAAGTTAATCAATGCCTCGAGTACCTGTTGAGCATCAGCCATATGCCAGGTATTGTTTAGAAGAACAAAACCAGGTAGGTTTCTAACTCTAACAGAGCTTGTGTTCCAAGAGAAAAAATGAAAGATAGATGGGTAGATAGATAGATGATAGATTATAAAAAATAGGTAAATAGATTATAGATAACAGATGATAGATAAGAGATAGGAGATAGAAGATAGACGATAGATAGATGATAGATAGATAGATAGATAGATAGATAGATAGACAGATAGATAGATGATAGGTGGATAGATTGCAGCTATTGCAAGACAGTTGAGAGGAATAAAGAAAGCTCTCTAGATAGGAGAATCAGAAAAGACCCCTTTGAGGAAGTAGCATTTGAGCAGAGGCCTGTTTAAATGAGGGAGGTGGCGGCTAATACAACACACAGGTGAAGAACAAAGACTCCGGGGGAAATAATCCTTAGCATGCTTTGACAAGGTTTGACATAGTTCATTTTAAAAAGACCACCTAAAAATTGAAGCCTCCTCCCTGTTGGCTGGCCGTCAGGATGCTGGAGAGAAACATCACCCACGGTGTTAGCCAGCAGTGGAGCCTGCAAGCTTTACAGCCAGGCCCAATGGGCCAACCAGTGAAATGGGGAAAGCAGGTGCTCTGTGATTGGACTTGAGGCCTGCTCCATGGGAGGGAATTCCTGCCTGGTGCTGAAATCCTTATGACTGGGGAGGTCATCAGCCCTAGGGGGAATACTATGACTGTTGTCTGGCTAAATGCACAGATTTTGCCCACCAAACTGCCCTCTAAGTACTTATGTCTATGTCCATATATTTTAAAAATATTTTATTTATTCATTTGAGAGAGAGAGGGAGATAGAGAGCACTAGGGCCACCACCTTGTGGGTCTGGCTTATGTGGGTCCTGGGGAATTGAACCTGGGGCCTTAGGCACTGGAGGCAAGTGCCTTAACCACTGAGCAATCTCTCCAGCCCTATGTCCATATAGTAATGCTCCTCTCAATTTTGGTTAGAGAAGGTTCTCCTTTCAGATGGCGGCGACCACTCATCAAAGTGCTGAGGAGAAGTGACAGTGGAGGGCTGAGCACTGAAATGTCTCCATCACACCCTCCAAGGCTCAGGTGGCGGAAGGAATGTAAGAGCCCAATGAAGGGGAGGAATGCTTACAGTACTGTCTGCAAACACAAAGTGGCCTTGATATTCATGACTTCAAAGTGGCTGATGTCACTGACACAAGACCTGCATAAAAGGACGAAAATGATGACATCAAAACAGGAGAGAGACGAGTTGGAAAGAAGAAGGGATTCAATGGAGGAAAGGTTTGGGAGGGAGAAAAGAGAAGACAATGGGAGGGAATTATGATCACGGTATGTTGTTTACAAAACCCTGGGGAGGGCTGGAGAGATGGCTCAGAGATTAAGGCTCTTGCCTGCAAAACCCAACAATCTGGGTTCGATTCCCCAGTGCCCACATAAAGCTACATGTGCAAAGTGGTGCATGTATCTGGAATTTGTTAGCAGTGGCTGGAGGCCCTGGTGCACCCATATTCATTCTCTCTCTACCCCCTTGCAAATAAATAATTGAAATAATTTTTTTAAAAATTAAAAACAGGAAACTAGGAATAGAACAACGTACCTTAGGACGGAAGAGATGGCTCAGGGGTAAGAGTGTGAGAGCCTGAGTTCAGATCCCAGGCATGGCTGTGACAAAAAAAAAAACAAAAAAAAAAAAACAGTATTCACAATCTCTAGGAAATGGAACAAGCCTAAATGCCTATCAACAGATGAATGGATAAAGAAAATTCGGTACCTATACACAGTGGAATTTTGTGTAGTCATCAAGAAAAATGAAATCGTGGCATTTTCAGGCAAATGGATATAACTAAAAGTCATCATGTTAAAGTAAATAAGCCAGACTCAGAAAGACAAATACGGTCTGTTTTCTTTCATATGTGGAACCTAAATTTAAAATTATATATGTGTGTGTATTGATACGTGTGCATTTGTAGGCTCCAAAACCTAGGAGATCATGAGAGGGAAGGATGAGATCTTAAGGAAAAAGAGAAGAGAGGATAAAAGCAGAGGGATACTGATAGGGAAGAAAGGAGCAGCTACAGAGAGGGAGGGAAGGAGGGAGGGCAGGGGGAGGAGGGAACAGAGGCTGATGGGTGTATTATGAAGATGCCAAAGCAGAGCCCTTTACCTTACAGGTTAACCTCAAAAACGAATTTCAAAACTAATATTCTTGGCACGATTGAGGGTGGTAGCTAAAGCCCAGAGAGGGGAGGGTAGAGCTTTGGAGTTGAGGTCAAAGATGAAGAGGGAATGAGTGTCCAAGGGGCAGAGGTAGAAGCCTTTGGGAAGCTGTCGTAGTCAGCCACACGCCGCTGGGATGAATCTCCAAACCACACACGATTTGGGGAGGAAAATTTATTGAACAGATCCAGGGGAAGAAGTTAAGGGAAAGCTGGCCCCCTTTCACAGATCCAAGCAGAGACAGACAGAAGCCCAGCACCAGCACCAAGCAAACACACTGTAACACACTGATTCACACAATGCAGATCTCCAGACCAGGGTTCTGGCTCTTCTTTTGCATATCTATCCTTAGTATTTTACATCCAAATTAGAAAGGGTCAGTCCCCAGGAGGCTAGGCCAAAGTGGTACTTCCTCTAGCTAGAAGCCTGGAGACAATTAATAATTTTAATAAATCCTTAATTCTTTGGGGGGACATTATTCAAACTACCACAGAAGCCATTAGCAGTAAGCGCAGAGGCAGAGGTGGTCCTGTGTGAACTTCAATAGGACTGTGCTGGCTGATGTGTGGAAAGAGGCCTGAGACCAGAGTGGACAAAGCGAGGTCAGCTCTGATGCTCATGATGGCTCATTTTATGTATCAGCTTGGGCAGTCATTTAGTCAAACCCCAGTCCAGATGTTGCTATAAAAACATCTTCTTGGCCTGGAGAGATGGCTCAGCAGTTAAAGGCACGTACTTGCTAAAACTAAAGGCCCAAGTTCAAGAGAGATGCACAGAGTGACTCATGTGTCTGGAGTTCATTTACAGGGGCAGGAGGCTCTGGAGTGCCCCTTCTATTCTCTCTCTTTATTGCCTTCTGTCATGGTTTGATCCAGGTGTCCCCCACAAATAATTGAATGTGTTCTGATAGATCAATCCTCAGCTGATGGCAGTTTGGGTTTTACAACCTCAATGAAGCTGTGTTGTCAGGGGCAGGCTTATGGGGTTATAAGCCAGCTTCCCCTTGCCAGTGTTTGGCACACCTTCCTGCCGCTGTTTGCAGTGCTGTGGCAGAGGTGATGTCCAGCCCTCTGCTCATGCCATCGTTTTCCCTGCCAGAATGGAGTCTCCCCTCGAGTCCGTAAGCCAAATTAACCCATTCCTCCACAAGCCACTTTTGCTTGGGTTCTTTCTGCGCAGCAACAAGAAAGCTGACTGCAACACCTTTTCTCTCAAATAAATAATTTTTTTTACAAAAACATCTTCCTTAAGTATGGTTAATATTGTAGCCGGTAGGCTTTAAACAAAGCAGAATACCCTCCCTACTTGTGTGGGTGGATGTGATTCAGTTTGTTGAAGGCCTTAGGAGCCAAGATGACGGTTTCTCAAAAGGAGACTTCATTCAGCCTGCAGACTGAACTGAGGCACAGCCTGCTGCTGAGTGCTCAGGGCTTGCCCGCCCCCCAGATCACAGGCTCAAAACTGCTCACAAAGTATTTTGATATATACTTGGTAAAGAACATTTAGAAAAGCTTTAAAAGGAGAGATAGCTCCGTGGTTAAGGCACTTTCCTGCAAAGCCCAAGGACTCAAGGTCGATCCCCCCGGACCCACGTAAAGCCAGATGCACAAAGTGGTACATACATCTGGAGACCATTTGCAACAGCTGGAGGCCCTGGTGTTCTCTCTCTCTCTCTCTCTCTCTCTCTCTCTCTCTCTCTCTCTCTCTCTCTCTCTGCTTGAAAATGAATAAATAAAATATTTTTTTAAAAAAACCCTGAGCTCTGTTTAGGATGAGGAACACCCACCAATGACCAGAGACAATACGAGATTAAATGAGATTTTAGTGCTTGGGAGAGGCACTCCCAGAGGCCCACCCCATGGAGATCAGGGAGCTCACAGAGAGCAAGAACAGACATCTTTATTGGGTCCAAGGTGTTTTTCACACAGGCTTCCCCTAGGGAATTTTAATTGGTGTGTTTTAAGCCAGCAGGTACAAGTTCCAGGAAGTGGCATTGTGAGTGACAGGTGGTTACTGTGACATCTACACTGTCTACACAGAGTGTGGGGGTCAGTAGAGGGTCAGGGGGGCCAGACAGGCTGTACTTAGCTGTCCCATAAAGAAAAGGTTACTGGGGAGCAGCTATCTGCAGCAGATATGTGGATCGATCACATTGAGGAACTGGAAGGAGGATTGGAAACTGTCACACCCTGCTTCTGGTGTAAAAATGTCCAGCTGGTATTTCAAATAGATAACCGAGGCAACCTAAGATGATAAGAGTTCACTAAAGCCAGGGACAGCAACTCTTACCTGTCAACCGCCCTGGAGATTTTAGACTTGCCAGTCCTAACAATCCCATGAGCCAGACATGGGATGACAATGATAATAGACATGTAATAGAAGATGGAGAGATAGACAGATGGATGGCAAGATAGGTCATACATACATACATACAATATACATACATACATACATACATACTATATACATAACACAGACAGACACATCCACGGACTGTTTCTCTAGAGACCTCTGCCTAATATGTGCTACTGCAATAATCCATGAGACCCAGGATGAAAGCCTTGGGGGAGAAGGGGAGCTCTGGTTGGTTGGATCTTGGGGGGAGAGGAGCCCTGGTTCATTGGACCTTGGGGGGAAAGAGGAGACCTGGTTGGTTGGACCTTGAGGGAGATGAGGAGACCTGGTTGGTTGGGCCTGGGGAGAAGGGGAGCCCTGGTTGGTTGGAAGCTAGAATGTTCTGAAGGTAGAGCCCATTGGGTCTGCTAATGAATTGAATTGGCAAATGAAAGAAGAAGTGGTATCAAGAATGGCTGTCCATGTTCTGGGCAGAGCACTGGGGTGAATGACAGCATGTCCATCATCTTGGGAGAGATGGAGGAGGCAGTAGATAGATCAGTGAGGGAAAGTCAGAGCGCTCCTGGCATGGAATTCTTTGAGTCCATATGAGCCCTTCAAGGGGTGACTGCAGACAGAGGGCAGGCCCAGGAACTGAGCCCTGATCCCTTGAGAAGATCTGCATCGGGACAAGAAGAGAGAGGAAGATCAGCCGTGGACACGAGGAGTCAGGTCCATTGAGATGGTCAGCAAATATGGAAAGCACATGTCCCCATAGCTGAGTGGAAAGGGAGGACCATCTGTTGGAAGGACTGCTGGAGAAATGGCCAAGTGGAGACTGGGAAAATTGTGGTCTTGGGGTACCATGAGGGTGGGTGTTGGGGAGGGCCCAATGTGGGGTGAGGAGTAGTCAAACCCTCAGGGGCAAAGTATTATCCTCTGGGTCTGTATGAGGCTTCCCCAGTCCATGAAGAAGGAAGTATCCTGATAATACTGAGTGACGTAATACCTAATGTGCTGGGGGCAAGGATTCGCATCGGTGGCCAAGTTGGCTTTGATGGATGGTGGGTCATTCGTGAAGAGATTGGGAAATGGGTTGGAAAACTGAAGTTGAGTTCTGTTGGGCAGAAGAGGAAGTCGTAGCTCGTTCCCAGAGAAAAACTGTGGTGTGCTGGGCCCTGGCAGGACGAGGTGGGAGGCCTCAGTCAGGGGGTCTTCAAATCCCATAGGCCAGCTCCAGTTCCTTGATGTGGAGCCATTGAGGGGCAGGAGGTGAGCCTCCAGTGGGCTCATGACAACTTCTATTGCTGAACTTCTATTGTCACCCTTCTACAAATGACAAACAAACTTCAAAAGTTGCTCCCCTTGTGAGAGGTCATGCCCAGCTCTGGGCAGAGAGGGGCACTGAACCCTGGATGTGGATTCAGAGACAAGGCTTATCTGGGAGGGTGCCATGGAGGACAGGCAGAAACACCACCCTCTTGGCAGGTCCCCTTGAGCACTTGCTAAACTAGAGAAGTCATCCATCTAGGGACAAGGAGAGCCACAGCTTGCCTGGAAGCCCTCACAGCCATCACAACTGTGCTCATTTTTTTATCCATGAAAAAATGGAGTCTTGTTGAGGGTAAGTCGTGTAGCCAAGACCACACAAAGGATGGCTGTCACCATTTGGGTTTGGTGATGGAAGTTCTGGATGGAAAGCCTGCTTGTCCACCCCACTCCAACAGGAACCCCAGTCACAGTGCTTTATTGAGCCTCGAGTTACTCATCTGGGAAGTGGGCCAGCCCCGTCTTGCAGGAAGTGAGGTTATACCCAGACTACAGCTCTGCACCTAGCACCTAGCAGTCAGAAAATGTGATCATTGAACTGGAGAGATGGTTCAGTGGTTAAGGCACTTGCCTGCAAAGCTTACAGACCTGGGTTCAATTCCCCAGCACCCCTGTAAAGCTAGATGCACAAAGTGGTGCATGTGTCTGGAATGTGTCTGCAGAGGCTAGAGGCCGTGGGGCACCCATTCTCTCTGTCTCTCTCTGCTTGCAAATAAATGAAAATATGTTTAAAAAAAGAAAAAGAAAACGTGACTATCTCGGAGGATGGTTATCTTACAGATGATGACATGTCAGACTCCAGTGACAGTCATAGACCAAAGATGAAAGGCCTAAGTTTGGCTTCAAAGCAAGACTTCGAAAACTCCAAAGTCCATGTGAGCTCCCCCCCCCCATTTCAATGCAAGATAAGAGAGTGACAGATGTGTGTTTCAGGCAGGGGGACTGCATCAGCAGGCCTATGAGGTGGGGTCAGGCATGTGGATGGAACACGATGATGTTAGTTTAGGTGCCAACCAGGTGCCCAGGTGGGCTGTAGCATTAGGTACTACCCCATTCCAGAGTCTGCCTGTCCCAGCGGAGCCCTGCCTGGCATGGACACTTTACAGCCACTGGGCCTGGCTGTGGAGATAGTAGCACCTTAGAGACTTTGTCCTCTTCTCTCTGACCTGACCTTCAACCGCTGAGAAGCTGGGCTGTGCTTTACCCAGCTCTGTGGCCGAGATGACGGACCTGCTGCAGATATGTCTCCCACACAGGAGGATGAGGGTGAATTCAGGGAGCTAGAGCCCATCCTACCCAAAACCACCATGTGGGTGTGAGGAGAGAGAATGAAAACCTCAGTCCTGCTCATTGTGACGTGTCCAAGAGCACACAGCCACAGCAAGGCTAGGATTCGAGCGCTCTCTCTCTCTCTCTCTCTCTCTCTCTCTCTCTCTCTCTCTCTCTCTCTCTCTCTCTCTCTCTCTCTCTCTCCTCTCATGCTGGGTGGGCTATTGGCTGCTAAAAGGCACAGATGGTTAAAACAAGTTACACATGGCCGAGGGCACCCAAGCAGGTGTGGAAGATGGCAGACAAAGGCCACTGGTCTCTTTCACTGGTCTTCGGTAGGAGTGAGGGCTGGATAGTGCACTTCAAGGAGTTGGTGTTGGAGAATTCTGACATCCGCCCCATGTTTACCTGTCTTTCCTGACTGGCCATCTGTATCTCTCACCCACCAAAACAACCATGGGGCTGACCTGGGCCAAGGAGACCCGGACAGAGTCATAGTGACCTGAGCAAATCACTTTTCCTGGTAAGTGTTGCTCTCCTGACCCCCTCCTCCTCTGCCACACACAGACACAGACATAGACACAGACACAGACGAAGAAAAACAAATAGAAAGTGGAGTGACCCAGGGCTTCTTTGCAAAGAGCTCTGCTCATGATGGGGTCCTGACAACTCATGCTCCCACATGCTCCAGGCTCCCCATCCTCATCACTCACAACTCCCTTTCTGGGAACCAACCCTGAGCTTGTTAGAAATCCAGGCTCCTGTCAATCCCACCCAGCAGGCCAGTTAATGAGTGACCAGAGCCCTGGAACCTGGCCTATAAAGACCTGCTGGCCAGGAGACAGGTGGCAGCCAGGTGGACAGCAGCAGCGGCAGCAGCAGAACACAGAGGAGATGGGCAGCAGAGCCATGTCGGGGTACCTGCTGGGGACAATCATGGTCCTCCTGTCACTGCTACAGAGCACACAGTGTGTCTACATCAAGGTGAGGTCCCTGCCAGCCTGCCCTCTGCCTGAAAGACCCAGGACTCAGCCCAGCCTCCAGTCATAGCGGAGTCTGATGGCTGCTGGGGGTGGGGGGGTGGGAATGTCTGTGGCTATGGTGATGGGGTGAGCTCCTCTCCCTTTTGACCTTGGCATGGGTCACAAGGTCAGGGTAGAACATGATATCAGCCTGCCCTGGATGAGCCCGGAGGGCAGAGACATCTCTTATGCTTCCTTCTCTGTATTCACCCCACATGTGGAGAGAGTAGTCATTAAACAGCCCCCTACTGGGGAAGGTGCCAGGATGGAGCAGGGCCTTCACTGTCCTTCCAGAGACCATGAGATGGGAGGGATCAGTCCTGCCCACTGTGTGTGGGATGCCGTCTTTCTTGCTAAATGCAGTGGGAAGGCTTGGCACCTTAGATCTGTGGGGTTCACTAGGCAGAACAAAAGAGTCCCAGATAGGTTGGGAGTGTCCGTCTGGGCAGCTGGAAGCTGCTACCACTTCACCAGGCCAGTGCAGGGAGAGCTCCCTTTGTGCCAGTGTTCCTGGAGCCTGGCACCCACAAGGGAATATAAGGTCTGATGGGTAAGAGACAAACAGCCAGGTAGGGGCACAGGTAGGATCTGAGGTGGGGTCCCCTTGTCTCTAGCACCCACTGCTCACCCACAGTGTTCCGCAGGCATGTACTTCCTCGCAGGCTCCTGAAAGCTGATGACATAGAAGGGTTCAAATGGTGTTGGGGGAGCCTCCCACTTTCCTCCCACCAGGTAGCTTTTTCCAGCATGGCCTGGATTCTCCAGGAGCCCAGAGAATGTTCCAGAGGATCACTGGGGTCCGAGGACCCTGGTCCCTGGCCAGAGATCGAGGACCTCTCACCCTTCCTCCCCTCAGTACCAAGGCTTTCAAGTCAAGCTGGATTCAGTGAAGAAGCTAAGTGCCCTGGAGGAGCAGCAGGAGTCCAGCCCCCACCAGCAGACCCAAAACCTCCCGCCCCCTGTGTGCCACCACCCGGCCTTGCCCCAGGACCTCCAGCCTGTTTGTGCGTCTGAGGAAGCTGCCAGCATTCTCAAGGACCTGAGTAAGCCCCCCACCCCTCAGATCTTCCTGCGGCTGCATCCATACCCCCCACCACCACCTAGCTCCTGCTCCAAAGTTGCTTCTGTTCAGCACCCAGCGGTCAGGGGTCCCCGCTTCTGCCTTCCTCAGAACTGCCCCAGTTTGGGCACAGCAAGTCAGGGACCCCAACAGTCCTGGGAAAGCCCTCAAAATTTCATGGATGCAGGGAACAAGCCCACAGTGTGGAATGTGGGCATCTGGCTTCCAAGGGGAGGTAACAGCTCGGTTGAAATCAGAGGGACTCCGCAGAGCTCAAATGTAGTGACCAGCAGGCATTTGCTGAGTCCCTGCTCTGGATAGACCATGGATCTGTCCCTTTTCCTGTGGACCCACCTACAGCACCTGATCAGGCTGACTGGCCCCTGTGCAGATAAGAAATTTTGGACACAGAAAGTACCCTCTCTGTTTCTGCTAGGAAGGACAGCACCCAGAGGGGAATCCAGGCACCCAGTCCTTCATTCTGAGCCCAAGCTTCCTGCTTCTCCTCTGTGAGGAAGCCAGGCTCTCTCCCCGGAAACCCCTCTCTGCATCTTGGCCAGTGACCACAGACCCCCAATGTCCAGGTTCAGCTATGCATCCTTTTCTACCTAGGGACCATCGCCACCACCAATAACTGTGAGCTGTGCGTGAATGTCGCCTGTACCGGCTGCTACTGAGATGACCTTGTGTGTGTCCTGAGCCCACCCTGCATGCCTGCACCCATCCCCCCATCTCCCCAGCTCACCCATCACATCACCCTCTCAGGACAAGTGGACCTGGAGCCAGGCAATGGGACACAAGGCTGGAGGAGGCCATGGCCTCCAAAATGCTGCTCCTGAATAAAGATGCTACTCAGAGAAAGCAGTGTCCGTGTGTCCATCTATAGGCGCCATGGCAGGGCTTCTTGGGGCTGGGTGGGTTGAGGAGAAAGCAGAAGTGAAGCCATCAGGCAGGAGTTCTGAGTTCTGAAGCCCCCTCATACTGTCCCGTCTCCCAGGCTCTGGATCCCAGCTCAGGCAGGAGGAACCAAGCCCCAGAGCAGTCCAGACCCACCAGAAGCCCCAGCCTGAACTCAAGGCCCTCCGGCTTGGTGCTCCTGACAGTCAGGGGTCCACAGAGATGTGTTTGGGGTGCCATTGTCTGGTGCCCCTCCCAGGCCAGCTGACCAGCTCTGCCCAGGCCCTATGCCTCCATCCTCTCTCTGAGCTCCCTCTGGCCAGCCTTCCTTCCCTCTCCCCAGCCTGGTGACTCTCAACGAAGGAGATTTAATCCTAGCCAACTTTCACTAAGTGTATGCTGCATCCGAGGCACACGCCATTCTGAACACTTGACTCAGCTAACTCAGGGAGTCGTCATGTCAGTCTCACGAAGGGGACAGCGAGGTCACTACCAGCTCCTTTACAAAGATGGAAAGACACTGAAGGGAGGCGGGGTACCTAGTTCAGGATCCCAGGGGCACAGACTCAGCAAGGTGACCAGGCAGCTTCTTCCCAGGATAACAGTATGTTCTGGTCACCCTGTCACTGCCTTTCTGAGTCCTGCCCTGTGGCTAATGATGCCAACAGCAGTTTGTGCCAAAACCAGATCACTCAAGTCAAGGGTTGTGCTGGAGATTCCTGGGAGCAGGGTTTCCTACAGAGTTGACTTCCACCTCAGCTTTCCTGGACAGCCGAGGAAAGGAAAGCTGGGGCCCACGGTCAAGGTGAACCCCCAGACAGCTGCCCGACCTACCTGCCCAGTTCTGCTCAGGTCCCCACAGCCTCCTCCTCTAACCCCCCCCCCCACCGTCACCCAGGCCAGACCAGCACACTGTTCACAGCCCGAGTGTGGTGCTTTGAATGCAAAATGTCCCCCATAAGCTGATGTGCTTGAAGACTTGCTCCCCAGTTGTGTTTGAAGGTTGTGGAACTCTGAGGGGTTGAACTTTGCTGAAGGAGGCGTGTCACTGGGGACAGGCCATAAGGGTGTCGTAGCCTGGCCCTGTTTGCTGGTTTTCTCTCTCTCCTCCTCCTCCCTCACTGACTCTCCTTCTTTGTTCCTCTCTTCATGCCTTTTTCTCTGCCCCTCCTCCTTCTACTTCTTCCTTCCTCTCCCTCCTCTGTCTCTCCTA
>PVHP010019964.1:0-31220 GCA_004024765.1 Zapus hudsonius
GAGGTTGTAAAACCCAAACTGCCATCAGCTGAGGATCAATCTATCAGAACACATTCAATTGTTTGTGGGGGACACCTGTATCAAACCATGACAAGTGGGAACAACCCATGTAAGACCTTTTATCAGGGAAAGACTTGGCATGATAGAGATGTATTTGGACTGAATAATAAATAAAGTTGTACATGATGATGACATTTCATAACTTTTCATAAGACCAAGATTACAAAGATGTTTTAATGTCATGTGATAATTTAGGATTTTCTTTTAAACATTCTAGTGAACTGATGAAACCGTATGTGATGTGGTTTGATGTGAAAAGATTAAACATTGATTTTGTGTCAAACAATGATCAAGAAGATTAGAAGGAATGCTATCGGAGCGACTATACTGAAAGATCCTTTGCAATTCCGTATGTTGAAGTGCTCAAAATTTGATTATGTACGTACTTCTAAAATGCAAGTGCAGTTGGTGCTGTGGATGGGGTATTCTTTGAGAGTTTGTATCATAAAAACATAAACTACTAAATCCCCTTCACTTCCACCACCAGACTTTTAACTGAACATCCCTCATTATCACAGAAATTTAGAAATTTAAAAAGAGGTTTAGTTAACCAGAGAGGTTTTCAAGTCAGAGATCTAACAAATTGGGAGGAAATATAAAGACCCATAACCACAGCCAATCAGTCAACCCAGGATAAGCCAGACAGACAGACACCAATGATCTTCAACAAAACATAAAGCAGAGGCCACTAAGACCTCACCAATAAAGCATCCTTAATACACACCATGACTCAGGCAACTGAGCAGAAGAGGGGGTGGAAAGATTGTAAGAGCCATGGTGGGGGAGACTATCCAGAGACATGACCCCCCCCCTCAGTAACAACATACTAAGGGGGGTAGAACCGGATTGACTCCTAGGCTATCCATAAACCCCAACCCCATGGACTCATCCAGACTGTCCACAGAGGAGGATATCCAGCTGATTGGGGACAGTGAAGAGAGAAATTGGGGAAATGGGGATACCAACTCATTATTTGCTCATTCAATGTATCTAGTTATGGATAATAAATTTTTTTTTAAAAATCTGATTAAGGTGAAAGTCTACACTTGAAATAGTAAAAGCCCAGGGATTTTTCTAATCCTCTTCTGGGATATAGAAATCAGATTTATACCACCTAGGAAATAGATTAGGGAATTCTGTGCAGGAAACAACTTCAAGAAAGAAGATTTCTATTCACTGATGATTGGAAAACTCTGTGAAGGATTTTCTAGATTAGGTTAATAAAGGAGAGAATACTCACCTTGACTGTGGACAGCTCTATACCGTGGGCTTGCATCTTGGAAGGATTTTAAAAAAAAAGAGAAAGCTAGTGAGCACCAGCATTCATCTCTGTTTTCCCTGACTTCAGATGGAATATGACCAACCACTAGGCATTTCCCACTACAATGCCCTGCACTCTCAACCTGTGAGCAAAAGAAATCCTTCTTTCAGTTAATTTAGTTATGGTCTTTGGTCACAGCAACAAGAAAAATAAGTGAGACAACTTTTAAAATGGGACCAATTCCAAATGCTGATCAAATGTGTAGAGAAATATCTCAACTATTACCTACTCAGAATTAATAACTTTTAATAAAGCAGTATAAAATCCACGCAGACATAAAAAAAAGGTTCATTACTTAAACTGTAATGGGCTACTATAGAAAATGCAAATATTGTGAAAAATTAAACAAAAAACCCTGCAAATTAAAAATCAGGTAGTAGAAAAAAATTAATAAAATCTGTGAGTAGGAATTGAAGAAAATTTATGAAATAAATGAAATGCAATTATAATTAAAGAAGATAAGATTATTTTGTCAGACACAGATATGATTATTTTCTCAGATTATTTTCTAAGTCACATCTGAGAAAGGACTACCAAACTAATTGAAATACTTGAAAAATTTCACTATATTATATGAAAGCTCTAGTCCATGATGAATGAACTTAAGAAGACTCTTCAATTTAATTACAAACTGTCTGGTGTTCCTTGGGCTGGGAATAGGGGATATAGAAAGAAATATATCTAAGGGATATAAAAAATTAGTTAAAAATTCAGAACTGTTGAAAGAATATTGAGGTTAATCTGCTCAAGTAATGACTGCATAAAAGACAAAAGACGATTCCCAAATCATCCGTCTACATAGCCTCTATGAGATCAGAGAACCTATGGGGAAAGATGGCGAACATATATAATTTTAGAGACGGAAAACCAAAACTTGCATACAAAGGACACAGAAGTAGAACAGTATTGAACTGTTCAACATTACCACAAGTTAGAACATATTGAAACAAGGTGATCAGAATTCTGACACTATTCCTGCCAAAAATTCTGTAGTAAAGATTTTTTTTCAGACATTCAGGGTCTCAAAACTTTTCTCACAGAAATCCACTGCAGTTTATACTCTACTAAAATAAAGGATTAACCTAAGAGATTAGAAATCATGAGATTTAGAAAAGTATGGGCTGGAGAGATAACTCAGTGGTTAAGGCACTTGCCTGCAATGCCTAAGGATCTGGCTTTGATTCCTGAATACCCACATAAAGCCAGATGCACAAGGTGATGAATGTATCTGGAGTTCATTTGCAGTGGCTGGAGGCCCTGGAACACCCATTTTCTCTCTCTCTCTCTCTCTATATATATATATATATATTTCTTTTTCTATATATATATATATATATTTTTCTTTTTCTTAAATAAATAAATTATTTTTAAAGAAGATAAATAGAAGACTTGCATGAGGGAAATATCCACAGCGATGAGTAAAAAGGAACCCTAGTGTAACACTTATTCAGAAACCATATAGGAAGAGAATAAGAATCTCTGAAAGGAATACTACCAAGGGAAAATACTTATGATTACTGAGAGAAATGTTTACTTATGATAGAGTATTAAGGATGAGCCCCAAATGGAAAAAAAATCAAACAAAAAGAAAGTTTGACAAAGAGGAATATACCAGATAAATCAGTGATGAATAGTTAGAAACTATATGAGCACAGACTACTGACAAAAATGAATAATAAATGAATATTATATAAATATGAAATATGACATAGAAATATGACATAGCTTTTGAAAAGAAAGGGGAAAAGGTAAAATTCAATGCAAGTAAGTATATGAGAATAATGTAAATGATTCCTTCCTAAGATATCAATTGGTTTTCTAAATCTAAACAAAACAAGCAAAAATATCTCAAAGATATTGAAAATCATGAAGCAAATACTCGGTAGGGTGTGTCATGAGTAAAGCAGTTTAGAAGAACTTAAAGACAAAAAATGTAATTTAGGAGAATATTATTTTTAAGTAAATCTGAATTATGTATCAGATTTCTTTTAGGTCACAGCATTAATACTGTAGTGACAGAGAGGCAGAGTCCAGACTGAGGCAGTGGTACTCATGGCCACTGCGGTGTAGACTAAGGTAAGGGCAGAGAGCTGTGTGCTGAATCTGGTAAGGAAGATATCACTGGAGAGCTTTACAGGAGTCATCTGGAGGTACAGGCTCCCTTCACTTTATTCATAAATGCTTGGAACATGAGGAAATGCCAAACTCATAAAACCCAAGCTGAATAGTCATTCTAGATCCTAGATCCAAGAGGTAGGAGGAGAAAAACCTGTAAGTGTATTTTGTAATTGCTGGTTATGTCAAGATTCATGAAGGGCAGAGAAAATACCTTGAAAGGGGAACATTAAGAACATTTTTTCAGGAGTTGTTTACAAAAGTGTAAAGTAGTCATTTAACATTCCTTAGAGAAAGATAATTGAACAAAAGCTCTTGTAGTAGGATGGATGTCCAGCAAGATCAGTGGCCACAGAACTCTGTTGAGCCTTTGGCCATTGGCAGTAAGCTCCGCATTGCAGCTTTGCAGGGAATGTAGAGAAATTCATGTCGCTGTTATCATGATGTATCAATAATTGAGTCCTCTGAATTAAACTACCAATAGAAAATGAATTTAAATTTTTGAATATGAAAATGTATATGGGAATCATGGACAAAGTATAAGGCTCAGAGAAGTATTGCATTGTTAAAGCTTAAAAAATACTTCATAGGAATTTGGACGATAAGGTGCCTGTTAACAATGTGAGAGGGGTAATAAATATTTTTATTTATGAATAAAAGAATATTATATATAAATATTATGAACAAGCAAACAGAGCATCATATGAGGCCATGTTCTTTATGGATTTATAAATGTATTTTGCTTTGATTTTAAGTCTCTTCTGTGACATGAATTTAACTTTCTTGGTTACTGAAATCTTTGTAGAAAAATGTTATTTTTTTGGTGGACTTGGTAGTCTTTAGGTAAATAAAGAATGTTCAAGGAAAGCAATTTTCCTCTGCTTTGGAAGAGAAAATATATTTCCTGGCAAAAATGCCTATGAAAGCTCTTAACAAATGTAAATTTAGTTTTATAAATGTTACTTCTGAATCTTTTTACACATAACCTTTTCTACAGCAATTGTCATATTCTTGGGGCCTTTGTCAGGACCGAGTTAAGCATAGCTTCTTTGAACATAGGTCACATCCACAGAGGACAAGGCCAATTGAATTTAAGATTGTAAATCCAGGACTGGGCCAAAGGGCTCTGGCACGATATGATCAATGATGATCTGAACAGAAGAGGAGCCACCTGGCTGAGATCCTTTGATATAGACTATTGAATTGGAAAACAGAAAAATATGAGTCAGTTTATGTGAGACATGAATCAAAATAATAAAATTGTAGACATAGGTTAGAGAGTCAATGGGTCATGAGTTAGCAAGGGAATTAATAAACCAAAACTATAGTTCCACAGAGTCAACTAGAAGTGAAGAAACCTAGATGACAGAGACAATGGGCCAAGGTGGTATTAAATTTGAAGTCATGGCTTTTTCCTGTACAGTTTTTGTTTCTCTTTCCAAAAGCTCTTTGCTACCTTGCCAGGTTTCCAGGGTCTCCTGGCTGGCTTCATCATGACAGCCATTGAAAGGAAATGAAAAGGTGAAAAGTGACATTGAGGATTGCATTTCCTTCCCTTCCCACCCTTTGTATTTTTGATTCAAAAGCTTGCTTTTCATTATATTTAAACTCCTTAAGAAAGGAAAGATTCATTTTTTTACTTTTAATACTTTATTTACTTATTTATGAGAGAGAGAGAAAGAGAGAGAGAGAAAGAGAGAGAGAGGTTGTGCCAGGGGCTCTAGCCACTGCAAATGAACTCCAGATACATGCACCACTTTATGCATCTGGCTTTACGTGGGTACTGAGAAATTGAACTCAGGTCCTTCTGCTTTGCAGGCAAGCACCTTGACCACTGAGATATCTCTCCAGCTCCTATTTTTTAAAAAATATTTTCTTTGTTTGCAAGCAGAGAGACACAGACAATGAAGAAATGGGCATGCCAGGGAATCTTGAGACTGCAAATCAATTCCAGATATATGTGCTACATTGTCCATCTGGCTTTACATGGGGGCTGGAGAATTGAATCTAGGTTTTGCAAGCAAGTGCCTTAATGCACTGAGCCATCTTTCCAGCATGAAAGATGTACTTTGACTCATGATTAGTAAAGTTTAACTCCATGGTTAACTGGTTCCATTTCTGCGCCACTGGGAAGCAGAACATCATGGTGTAAGGGTAAGGAGTGAAAAAGCACTATCCAGAAACCTAAGTATGGAAATACCTGGCTTAAAGTCTTTCTCTTTCATCCCTTTCATCTCCCCAGATTCCAACCGATTAGTGTATGGTAGCACAGCCCATATTCAGTCCTCAAATACATCTAAAATCTCTCAGACAAATGATAGCAGGCAGAACTAAAAGAGATAGGAAAACATGTACTATTTAGGGAAACTTAGAGTGATAGGTTACTTAAAGGAATGAAGTTTGTCATGGTTTGATCCAGGTGTCCCCCACAAACAAATGGGTGTGTTCTGGGTAATCGATCCTCAGCTGATGGCAATTTGGGTTTTGCAACCTCGATGAAGCTGTGTTGTTGGGGGCAGGCTTATGGGGTTATAAGCCAGCTTCCCCTTGCCAGTGTTTGAACACCTTCCTGCCGCTGTTTGCAGTGCTGTGGCAGAGGTGATGTCCAGCCCTCTGCTCATGCCATCGTTTTCCCTGCCAGGATGGAGTCTCCCCTCGAGTCCATAAGCCGAATAAACCCTTTCCTCCACAAGCTGCTTTTGCTTGGGTTCTTTCTGCGCAGCAACTAAGAAAGCTAACCGCAACAAAGTTCAAGAACAGTGAGTTAGAATACAGACCCTGTATCTATAGAGTACATAAGAGGACATAATGCATCATGGACTGAAGAGTTATATCCTCAGGTGAGAAGAGTGGAAATTTATTCAACAGAGACTTAGAAAGTGGCAGAAACATGACATTACAGTATTAGGACTTTAACAATTTTAATAATAGATAATGTTTTATTTATTTACTTATTTATTTATTTGCCTTTTCTTGGGAGAAAATAAGGCAGATGAAGGGTTAGAACTAGAAGCCCACTCTGGCTCATGGCAATTGGAGTGCACTATTTATCTTTCTCCATGCTGTGACACAATACCTGAGAAAAGCAACTTAGCAAGGAAGGATGACTTTGGCTTGCACTTTGAAGGTAGGCAGTCTGTCCTGGTTGGAGAGTGAGTGAAATGATGAATGTGAAGCTTCTGATCACATACAGCCCACAGTCACCAAGCAGAGAGAGATACATGTGGTTCTCAGCCATCTCTCTTTTTACGCAGTCCAGGATGCCTGCCCTCCCCAAGGAATGGCACCACCGACATTTCAAGTGGGTCTTCCAACCTCAGTTAACATATACAGAAAACTTTTCACAGAAGTGCCGTTGTTTCCCTCGTGATTCTAAAGCCAGTCAAGTTGACAACAGAGGCTACCTTCCACAATGTGGGAAGACTAAGAGCGTATACAGCAAGAATGATTGTGAAGGGAGGTTGAAGATGAACAAGTAAGACCTTGAGGATGAAACTGCTACACACATAGCATTGTGGAATGAAAAAAAGTATAGATTATGTGGACTGTAAAGATATTCTCATAAATTCTATCTACTATCTATGAAAGGAACTATATCTCATTAAACAAGAATGACAGCAATATAGGAATGTTTCTGCTAGTTTTGGATAGTCTATGTTTAATGTGACAAAAAAACCTAGGAGAAATAATATGTCATCACTGGGGATAGAAAACAGCATACTTGGAATAAAAGGATTGACAATATTTGATGGTTTTGCCTTGGAGATTCTTTTTTAGTCCCATTCTTCTCTAATCCTGAATTATCCTCTCTCTTTCTCCTATTGCTCCTTCTCATCCTCTTCATTCTTTCTCCTCCTCCTTAGTGATCTATTTAATTTATTGGTATTTTGTAAGTAACCCACTGTAAAGAAATCACATCCTGCATCACTGCCAAACTCTAAAAAGGTACTTGGCTGTTCCTTTTCCTCTGTTCATTTTATGTAGTAAAACTATTCATTAATTGGAGAATTGGAAGCAAATAATTGCAGATATAACTATCAAGAGAATAAAGTAATATTTTCAAACCAGTGGTTACATTCTGGGCAGACTGGGAATATTAAACACATATCTGCCCTCTGAGTTTAGAAAGTATTGTTGTAATAGGCATATGCATTTTGATGACACACATACGCAGTACAGAACTGAAATAGTGGATTTGGACAAGAAAACACCTTTAAAACATAGGTATACAGTTGTGATTTGTAATCCTCTATTTCTTTCTATTCACAATTATTCCTCAAGAAAATTTGTTGAAGCTGAATCTTAATTGAGAAATACTTAGAGAAATACTGAATTGTTTCAGTGCTGGGAAACATGTTGTTTTGTTTTTCTAAATAATCTTTTTAGGATGTTGGTTCAGGCATTAGGAAAGATACAATAGCACACTCTAATCATATTGACATGTAAACGATGAAAGGCCAAAATTACTCCAGGACAACACAAATGAGAACCCCATATGGGTTAGTTAAGCTAAAACAGTTCTATGAATTAACATGCTCTTTCCTCATGTTTTGAAAAAATAAACTAAAATACCCCTTTATATCTCAGCTTTGATCAATTCTGTTTAGGCACATACGAAATTTGTACAGTATTTCATTTATGATGGTATGGCTTTCCATGCCATGATTTCTACATTTATATGCTTGAAAAGTGTCAGCTCGGGGTAAGCTCTGAAAATAAAACCACTCCTACATTATCTGTTTACTGGAATTCGGCTTACCTGATATTAAGGCCATCTCTCAGGGTAGTATTTTCTGCTTCTTTGCACTTTTACACATATAAAATTACATGTTCTTGGTGCGGAGTGAGCTGGGGTTAGAATTTAGATAATGCCCAGCAAAAATTCCAATCTGCCCCCAAAATTAAGGAGTACCCGAGTTCTTGTCTACAAAGTTAAAGAATTAAAATCATAGACAACAAGATAGTAAGGTATAAGTGGGAGACATTATTATTTAAGGGAACATGGGGAGTTACAGAGTTCTCCAGCCACCAGTGTGGGGAGAAAAACATGGAGAGTTTAACAGAACTTATGCTGTTTAGCTAAACAAGCAGAAACAGGAAAGATCATGAGAAGGAAAGATTCATGTGGAAGAGAAATCCAGCCCCTGTGGTGAGGGCTGGGGAGACCTTACTGATCCCTGGAGAGTCAGAGGTCCCTTTGCCAGCCTGCCATGTGGGGAAGAGAGGGTTTTTTTCTAGGAAAGTTAATTTAAGTTTTCCCCAGGTGAGTCAGAGAGACAACTGATTGGTTCATATCCAACCAATCACTTTTAGCACCTAGGTTTTAGCTCTATCTAGACACCTCCCACTCAAGGGGAGGGTGACTCTGGAGCTGCCTCACCCATCACATTCTAATTCATAATTTGTACATTCAACTTTTCTTTAAAAGTTCAAAGCAAAAAAAAAAAATCAAAGCCAAGAGTCGGACAAATGAGATAAGTCGTATGAAATATACTAAAACGTAAAGATAGATGAAGATATCTCACCTCCTGTGAGACCTTCTGCCATCCGAGGATTTACAAGTTGTTCTCAAGGTCTACAAATGTGGGAGTTTCCTTCTCCTGAGGGTAGGTTTGCTGCTGGCATTTTTCTCAGATGACATCCAGGGAGGTTTCTGAGAAGCAATTCTTTTTCTGTTCTTTTCTCCCCTCTGGGATCCCATTCCAAACAGAGGAAAAGCAGACCTGATGGGAAGTAACAGCAAGCTTTTTATGGACTGTAATTGATGAAAGAATGAAATGCATTACCTAATTGAGAAAAGAAAAATGGAGCCCAGGATCCCATTAGACATCTCTTCCACTTCCTGGGTCTTTTTAAAGATTTTCAAAATATTTTTTGTCAGCCCCTCCCCCCCCCACTGATTTCCATAAGCTCTGTTTCTCTCACTAGCTTTTCATTCAACCTGAAGCAATGATTCCCCACATTAGTCAAGCAGATTTTTCAGATAGGTTAAAGAGAGATAGAAAAAAAAATGACTTCTGAATGAGGTCATCATCTATCTCCTTATGCCACTAAAGATTGACCAATAGCTACTTACAATGGCAGGGCAGGAAGAAAGTTGGGACACAATGAGGTGTGACTGCATTTTTCCCTGGCCAAGAAATGTCTCTCCTGAAGGGACACTAATGATTTACACTACAATAATCAGCTTTGTGTGAGAGCAACAAGGTGGACATTCATAACGGAATCATGCACCGAAGAAAATATTTTGCATGTTGTACTGTATTCCTGTCTCATAATGACCCGGCAATACCCATGGCATGCATCTATTTTTTAGGTAGAAAAATGTTAAGTGGAAGATTCACAAGAGTATATGTACATTTACACTGATGGAAACCCACAGGCCCACCCATGGTCTCTCCAGCACAAAGGAATAATATTAATAATAATAAAGGTCAACTAGTTCAAAATAATCAAATCCCTGGCATCGTTAAGGTTTGGTTTCATCTCCTAGAAGTGAAATCACTATGTGTTTGTGTTTATTTTATTTATTTATTTATTTATTTATTTATTTATTTATTATTTATTTATTTGGCACAGGGTCTATAGAACTTCCTGTGTATTCCGTGCTGATCTAAACACAGCAATTCTGTCTTCAATCTCCAGAGTAGTGCTGGGATTACAAGCATGTAAGACTTTATAAAGAAAAAAAAAGTAAGTCTAACTGGAGCTCTAAAACTCTAAATATTTATTTCATGTATATGTTTTATCTTTTCTAAATCTGAATTTCTAAGAAAAATATATGAAGGAATATGCTATCAGTTACTCTCTTAGATCTCAATTCTCCTTGTTTCATAAAACATAAAACCCTCTTCAGGTATCTTTGAGCCATAATGAAGTGACTACTTGCTCCTTTATACTGCCAATAGACTAATCTTCACACACACACACACACACACACACACACACACACACACACAATGATAACATTGATCATTGCCCTGTATTTCAAACTGATACTCAAAAGAAACCTGACTCTGCCTTGCCCAAAGCTATACAACTCATATATAGAACAAAATTGAAGCCGGTAGATGGAGTCCAACATCTCTCCTCTGAATTTTATGAACGATAGCAATGTCTAGAGTAAATTGTACAGGTTATATGTCGAACTGGTGGGAGCTGGGCAGATGCTTTAGTGTATAAAGCACTTTTCACACAAACATAATGACCAGAGTTTGGTGGTCATCATGTCAGCTAACCTGTAATTCCAGCGCTAGGGAGGTGGAGACAGTGTATCCTAGGGGCCAGCTGGCTAGTTAGAATAAGGGAATCGGTGAGCCCTGGGTTCAGGTGAGATACCCAAACCAGAAAGTAAAGTTGAAGAGGATACCAATGTTAAACTCTGTCTTCTATCCTATAAATATTCATTTCCTTGTTTCAGAAAACATAAAACCTTATTTCATCTACTTTTTTTTTTTGAGCTAGGATCTGGTGTTGTAGCCCAGGCATGCCTTGAGATTGTGATCTTCCTCCCTCAGCCTCCTGAGCCCTGGGATTCCAAGCCTGAGCCTCCCCACTGGCTTCTACCTCATTTATATAAGGAAAATGAGCATCTTCAGACTTTGGCATCTGTAAGAAAGCAATCTTCTGGATAGTTCCTTCTGCTTTTGCTTTCTAGCCTGCTGAAAACATACCAAATAATAATTGTAGCACAATAAAATCCATTCTATTGGTATATCTGAAGTATTGCTTAGACTTCATCATGGTCAATGTACAAATTTAGACCTCATAAGAAGACATCAATCTTCATATCAATGAATACCTGGATCCCTCAATGTGATATTTGTTATTTTGTTGAATATTCTCACCAGATGGGCTTTGTCATTCATCTTTGACTAGCTACTGTGTTTGTTGCCACTATTATGAAAAAAAAAAAACAGTCAAGATATTTAAAGAGAATGTTATGCCTTCATTGTTTGTTAACCCCTAGTTCCTTTCACACATTGAAATTGCACAGTTCTGTGGTCTCCTTGCAAACCTTGAGTTATCATCTCTTTCCTCTTTGATTGGACTGTGAATTCCCTATATGATAATGGTTCACCAATGACAGTCTTCCTTTATTTATATAGTGTAATTATAACCTGGATTTGTAGTGGATTTTAATACAAGAAATATACTGTGGAGTTTAGGAATCGTAGCCTGGGAAGTAATGTAATTTGAGGTTGAACTCATTCTTCTACCAGAAATTATTCTTTCAGAAAATGGCTTATGTTTGTGAAGTCTTAACTTCCCTCATCTATAAATTGAGTATATGAATGTTGGTCTTGACAGAATGGTATAAAAAACACAAAATGCCTTTAAAATGTTTTTCACAGTGCTTGAAAAGATAAATAAGAACTGTATTGCCAAATGTTTTTACTTGCTTCTTGTTGTGATATTTTTGGTCCTTGTGTTAGTTAATCAAACTACTGTTTCATTTTAATTTTATTGTGTCCTTAAAAGTGTGTGTGTGTGTATGTGTATGTATGTGTGTATGTATGTGTGTATCTGTGTATGTGTATGTATGTGTGTATGTATGTGTGTATCTGTGTATGTGTATGTATGTGTGTGTATGTATGTGTGTGTGTGTGTGTGTGTGTGTGTGTGTGTGTGTGTGTGTGTAGCCACTGTAAGTATCAATGTAAGAGAGTGGCCTCTACCTTTCTTAACAGTGAATTTGCGATTGAAAACAACCCTTTGGCTACTAATTTTTAAACTAAGCGCATTCCTGCACTGCTGCAACCTCATCCTTAGATTTCAATATAGCAAAACTCTCTGGAAATATAATAAATTGAGGAAGTCATTAGTACCTATTAGTACATTACAGATGTGTATTTGTTTGTTGTTGCTGTTATTGGTTTAGATCTTTTTTGTTTGTTTGTTTGTTTTGTTCTGTTTTTAAGACAAGGTTTCCCTATGTAGTCCTAGCTGGGATCGAGTATACAGCCTTCTTGTTTTAGGTTCATGAATATTCACCATCTAATTCTTTCCCTTTTGTTTCTCTTTGGCTTTAAAGAAGTTAATGATTGTTTAAATGCCTTTCCTTCTCTGCTCATCAGATACTGAGCTGTTACACTAACATGAAACAAAGCATCAAAGAACCGTTAGAGGCAAAAATCTTTCTGATTTTTTTACTTATTTATTTGCAAGGAGAGAGAGAGAGAGAGAGAGAGAGAGAGAGAGAGAGAGAGAGAGAGAGAGAGAGAGAGAGAGAGAGAGAGAGAGAGAGAGAGAGAGAGAGAGAGAGAGAGAGAGAGAGAGAGAGAGAGAGAGAGAGCGCCAGGGCCTCCAGGCACTACAAATGGATTTCAAATGCATGTGCTACTTTGTGCTTCTGGCTTTCCATGGGTACCGGGGAATCGAATTCCCATTATGTGGCTCTGCAGACAAGTGCCTTAACCTCTGATCCATCTCTCCAGCCCCAAAGCTACAGTTTTCCAAAACCTGATTTGCCTTCCAGTTAGAATACAAAATATTTGCCAGAAATTTCAATAACGGTAACTCACAAACTGTATTTTCTGGTTGACTCAAGACAAGAGAGTTGACAAAGTAAAGTGATTGGAGAACTCAGCTGCTCTGTGAGAGCTCCTCTCATGACAACATATGACAATCAAATGAAAAATCCTTGTCAAGCCCAAGAAATCCCCAGAACATGACAACCAAACACAAACTGGATTTCCCAGATTCACTGAACAGAACCTAGGAGCCTTTATAACAATCTCATTGCTCCATTGACTAACCCTTTATTTCTCGCCTACTGCAAAATTAGCTTTTGTTATTGAGCACTGAGATACAGAAATAAGTCAAATGTGTGAAAGTAAATTAAATCTCTCCCAGACATGCCAAACAGTGCAGTGAACATTTTCCTTAGCTAAAGCCTCTTGCCGTGACATGAGCTATGGCATAGCCAGCCATTTGGCAAAGCCTGGTTGTCTTCCTCCGGGCCTGTCTTCTGTCTTCCTAGACACAAGGCTCTTGACTACTGAAGTTGTGGCTTCATTTTTCATCTTCTGCTCTGTTCCTGTTCACTTCATTTAATAACTTACTCGCTGTAGTCAG
Organism: Zapus hudsonius; assembly: GCA_004024765.1. Taxonomy (NCBI): domain Eukaryota; kingdom Metazoa; phylum Chordata; class Mammalia; order Rodentia; family Dipodidae; genus Zapus; species Zapus hudsonius. Next base: position 13,574 of record PVHP010019964.1, read on the forward strand.
TCTTTGTGTGAAAGATAATGTTCATGGTGTTGTTCTGTAATGCTTTCCAGTGTTCTGTCATTTGTAGACAATACTTGCGTTTTATACCTGAAAGGATCAAAATAATTGACTTGCATTTTGGTCTCATGATTTTTTTTTGTTTTTTAGCAAAGTAACCTAAATTATCATCTAATTTATCCATTTAGTCAAAGCCAGACAATGATTTCAATACCTGATCTTTATAAATTTAAATGTCTTTAACTATTATGTGGAAGAAATTACATGTTAGAGTTACATGACATAATCATTACAAAGTACGTAGCACAAAGTATTCATAAAACAAAATTTTTAAAAATGGATAATGTTGTTGAAACCTATTCAGATGAATGTGGTCGGGATAGTACTGAGCCAGTAATGCTGTTTTCAATGATCTACACATGAATTTACACTTACACATGTGATGATTTTGGCTAATGATATTCTTTGTCAATAAAAAATGTCATAATCAATTTTAATTTTCTGAAAGGTTTTGAAAAATCGAGAGATTGCTGCTCAACTGTTTGGCTCTTACCACAAAATGAAAGAATTTATCTGAGGAGCCAGAGCAGGTCCCATTCAGACAAGTTAGTGAGAGTTCTCAATTAGAATGCTAATGATCATGAACTCTCCAAAGGTTACTTGACATTCCTTTTCTCCTCCTAAGAAATCTCATTACGAATACTTGCTTCTATAATGACAAATTCTATCAAAAATAGCTGCTCAATATAAGGGATCTGATATAATTCTTGGCCCCTGTCACAGTGGTTCACAAGTGATAGGAGCTTCATGCATTTTTCTCAATTATTGAAAAGCATAATAAAAAAATGGCAATCTATTGCTATCCTGATAACTTGGAAAATATGTTTTCTAATTTTTTTTCTTTTTTTTATTGTCCATAATGAGTTACAATATTTAGTGGGCAAACAATGAGTTGTTATCTAAATTTTTATTAGCTTAACAAAAATGTTTAATTTGTCATCTACTACCTACTCAATCTTTCTTGGATCTCTGGGTAAACCAAGAGAGGTTTTGTGGAGTAATGCTGGACCACAGTTCTTTTCCTAGCCCTGAATGAATTAATTTAATAATCAAACCAAGAAACTTAGCCTGTCTAGGCTCCATGGGGAAATAAAAGTAGCATTTTTAAATGTGTTCCCAAATGACTTATAGTTAATATTTCTTTGTGGGGAGTAGAATTTACTCTGTATGTGTTCTTCCAGAATAAAAGTAACTGAACAACACAGAGGCCAAACTGAACTTTGGTGGTAGGTCCTAAACTTCTGAGGTACTTATTCCCTTTAGCTCTGGTTTTGGCATAGCATAGCATAGCAAAGCAAAGGTCAAGAAACTCCCCAATACATCTGTCCTCAATGTCTGCATTATATACAGAAATCTAAGTTCTTTCCCTAAAGCTAAAGGATTTTTTTCTGTCTCTTTTCATTGAGAGAAGTACAAGAATCAGAGAAAATAAGAAGACTTCTAAAAAGAACTCTGCTCTTTGTTGAATGATTGTGGCCATGTTTATCTATCCCTTTTTTGGAAGTTCAAGGTACAAAGTGAACATTTCAGACATTTGTTATTTTTTTCCTTAAAAACTACCTTTTCTGAGAGTGAGACGCTACCTCGAAAAAACAAAAACAACAACAAAAAAAACGTTTTCTGATAAGTTTGCATATGATAATTCTTTTAAACCAGTGGTAATGAGCTGATTTGTCTGCTGCTGCTTAGAAACTTCTTTGGGTTATTTAAAAAGTTGTTCATTATAAATATCAATAGAGGTTTAACAACATAGTTAAAATTTTAAAAAGTCACAGAATTCATTGGAACTATCAGAAGATTATTATTTTTAACAAGTGAAAAGGCCACAGAGACACTTCAATGGCTTGGAATATGATGTTACAAAAGAAAACAAGATTTGTATGAAAAATCATTTATGAAATACCTAAAACATTTGTTTATTATCAGATGAATTTTTGTCTAAGAAAGGTCAAGAAGATCTCTCACTATATCATTGTGCTGACTTCTAGCTATAAGCTTTTATTGAAAATTTCAAAATGATTAGGGAAATGGGATCAGAGAATTCTGTTTATGGTTTTACCTCTTACAGCACCATTATCAATGAGAAAAGAAAATTGCTTTTCCTGATTGTAATCACTCATTTGCATGTATGGTCTACGAATGTTTAGCCAATTGTATTTATAAGTAACAGTTTTGTTATTGTTTATAATAAAGTTATCTGGTAACAAAAAGTAATTACAGTCATGCATACCTCAAGAATAAAGGCTTGTGAAAATAAATGCTATATTATTGTGAAATAATTGGAATTATAGTTAGTGTCCCTGCTAATAGATATAACACAATAGACATATTGATATTTCATGCACAATTTCATTTAGAGGGAGATCATCCAAACAAATATAGCTTAAAAAATAACATGTGAATATCAATTCATGCGTGTTCATCTGCATTTAACTAAGAAAGAAGATGAATGCTACTTTAAATATTTACTTTAATAATAAACACTAACTACATTGCCTATAGGATAAATAGATTTTTAAACCAGGTAAGGCGTTTTGCAAAGTAGAGTTCATTTAAGTAAGTCTCAAAATTCAGAATTATGACCCTGAATGCTTTTCCAAAATTAGATGATAATATGTATACAGAAGTGCAAATTTCATTTTAAATAAAAGTTTTCTCAACATACCTAAAAGTGAAATGTGTAAGCTTACCAATATTTCACAGTGTCTATGTCAAATTGATGTTATATGTATGATTTGGAAACACAGGATATTTTAATTTAATCACTAGTTTACTTTTGCAGGGAGTAATACACTAAGTTGTAACAGTAGCAACTTGAATGTAATGCTAATGAAATTGGGATATTTTCAAGAAATAAAATAAGTCACTTTATAATGTGACAGTTAAATCGTACTTTTAGGTAAGTTTCACAGATTTCCATTCCTGACCCCCTCCCCCTGATTGGGAGGTGTCTCTAGCTAGAGTTCAAACATAGATTCTGAAACTGATTGGTCAAAGATAGAAGAACCAGCTGTCTCTCTGCCCACCTAGACCAGGGAATACTCACTGGAACAGAAAATCCCACTCTCTTCCCAACATGGCAGGCTAGCAGAAGGACTGGGTTAATGTCTCCTCACCACAGACAATAGGCTGGGGTGAGGGACTGGGGCTCTTTCCCACATGAACCTTTCTCTTCACGATGGGAGCCCACTCATATCTTTCTTTTTGCTTGTGTAGCTGAGCAGCATAGATTTTGCTAAAACCTCTCCCACAGGCTCTCCCCACACTAGTGGCTGGAGATCTCTGTTTCTTCCCACTTCCTTTTAATTAAGGTATGGTCTACTTTCCCCTATCCCACTCCCAAAATCCTCTGAACTTACTCCAATCTGAAATAAACGTATGAAGAAAATGCTCTCTATCGAAGTTTGTACAATTCTTTAGCACGATGAGATATGAACTCTGGGGGAAATGCAGTGAGTATGGCTTCGGTTATTCATCCCACTGTTATATGAGTCCCCCTACAATAATGTTACCTAAGATCATGACCAGCAGAGCAAGAGGAGCAAATAAATGAAAGTTTGTAAGTTCGTGGAGTAAAAATAACACACACACACACACACACACACACACACACACACACACACACACACACACACATACAAACACGCATATGGTTTCCAACCTTTAAGTGTCTTTGAAAGTTACTGAGTAAGACTATGGTGGTCATTTTAGACATTAGATTAGGGATACCTAATAGCATATGTTGGTGACTAATATTTTGACCTCACATTGTTAAGAAATGTTCATTTTTATTCTATCTATGACCAAATTTGTTTCACATAAGTTTCTTTTTCCAGGGGACAAAGGTAAATGCTGATGAAAGTGTTCAGAATAGGTGAGTCTTGTGTACCTAGCCCTACATGGGACATCTGTATTACCCTTCCAAGGTCAGGGAGTATGCAGGAATAAGATGTAGAAAGGATATTAATCAAAGAATATGGAGGAGTTCTTTCCAATGCTATCTCCTGGGCATGACATGGACTTGACATTCATAACCTCACAGATGCTATGATTGAGACATTAACTCTATCACGGATGGGGGAGAGATTGCATGAGACCACACCCATCTCAGAGGAGCTTATTGGCAAGATAATAGCAGCTTGGTGTTATAGAAATTCCCTGTGACAAAGAGACAAAGCAGTGATAGCAAGAGGAGAGCGGAGTTTCATTTATTATTATTATTATTATTATTATTGAATTTACAAATTTATGTATGTATTGTATTGAATTTCCAAGCTTAGAAAAGGCATTGGCCTTGGACACCAGTGGACAAGGGACTTTTATAGCTATGTCCAGAGATGTGTATGTGACATCACACATGCAAATGATTAAATCAGTTAGAAAACAAGAGAGCAGCAAGTTTTAAAATGGGTCCTGGAGAAGTGCAAATAAAGCACTATCTTTTCTCATCTCCTCCCCTACCTTCCTGTCTTGATCAAAGTTGCAGTATTCACAGGCCAAATGGCAGAGCAAGTTAAGTCACAAGTTGTATTTAGTATACAATGGTTTCTGGAAGTACAGATAACCACCCCCCCCACACACACCATAGACATAAACAGAGGAGTGACAGCAAGCCTTCTCAATCCTCTCTTATCTTTTCCTAAACTGGTGTTCACAGACCTCAAATGTTTGCTGTTTCTGTCCAAGTAACCTTCCAAAGTTGAGTAATATTCCTTCAGTAGTGTTTTCTTCTATTAGCAACATCTCAGTCTTCTTTTGCATTTGGGTAAGGGGAGTCATGTTCTTCAGTGGTGAGATGTAGCCACTGATAAGTTGTCCATATTTGAGTAAATACCTCCTCACTCATGGTCATGCAAACAACTTGAACAAAATGATTCATAAGTAGGGGGAAAACTCATGCAGGTAAGAAGATGATTATTTGGGAACAAGAATGGTTTCAGTGAGAGGGGGAAGGTGATAAGCAATGATAATAGGAGGATGAACATGATGAACATGCATTGTATACATACACAAAATTATCAAAAATAAAAATTCTATTAGCCGAATTAAAAGCTGTTGATTGCCTCCCCCAGGCTTTGGCTCCTCTATTATACAAGTGTTCCTTTCTTGGTTCACAGTTCTCTCCCAGTAGGAAGTGTGGTCAGCCTATTCATGGCCACAGACTGTGTTTCATATCAGTGGTCTCTGAACCACTTTTGGTTTAGCTTCCTGTTTAAGTCATCCCTTTCTCCAAACCATTCCTTACCCCTCTTTCACAAACTCTCACTTTTCCCGACTGGTCTGTGTAGAGTTTATAGTCAACCTGGTTAGGAACAGCATATGAGGGAGAATATGTGGTGTTTGGCTCTCTGTTCTTTGAGAGCTTAGTAAGATCTGCTCCAAGTCAGACTATTTTTCTCTAAATTTCAATGTCATTTTTTGCCTTTCAGCTAAGTAAAATTCCATCGTGTAAATACACCATAGTTTTGTTATCCATACCTCGATGCATGGGCATTTTGGTTGATTCCAATTCTTGGCTCTTATGAATTGAGCTGCTATAAACATAGTTGCACAGATGTCTCTGTGCTGAGATGTGACATTTTGCTGGGTAGATGCCTAGTAGAGGGATAGCTGGGTCCATTGGTAGTTCTATGTCCATTCCGTTTAGGAGTCTCCACAGTGTTTTTCAAAGCAGTTGAACTAGTTTGCAGTCTTACCAGCAGTGAATAAGAGTTCCTTTTTCCTGCATCCTCACCAGCAACTATAGTTGTTGGTTTTCTTTATGATTGCCATTCTAACTAGAGTAAGGTGATATCTCATTGTGGTTTTGATTTGCATTTCCCTGATGCTTAAGGATGCTCACCACTTTCTCAGGTGAGTAAAGGCCATTTGTGTTTCCTCATCTGTGAATTCTCTGTTGAGATCAGTGCCCCATTTTGTTAGAGGGCAGTTTGAGTTTTTGCTATTAATTTTTTTTTTGAGTTCTCTGTAGGTTCTGGAAATTAGGCCTCTGTCTGAATTGTAGCTAGCAAAAATAATCTCCCAGTTTTATGGGGGGTCTATTGGCTCTGAGTAAGGTATTTTTGTCTGTACAGAAGTTTTTGAGCCTGATCAGGTCCCATTGGTTAAGTGAGTGATGCACTTCCTGGGCTGCTGGAGATTTCCTCAGGAAGTTTTTCCCTACTACTAACTTGTGTAGGTGTCATGGTTTGATCCAGGTGTCTCCCACAAAAAAATCAATGTGTTCTCAGAGATTTATCCTCAGCTGATGGCAGTTTGGGAATTAAAACCTCGCTAGAGCTGTGTTGTCGGGGGCGGGCTTATGGGGTTATAAGCCAGCTTCCCCTTGCCAGTGTTTGGCACACCTTCCTGCTGCTATTTCCAGTGCTGTGGTGGAGGTGATGTCCACCCCTTTGCTCATGCCATCATTTTCCCTACCAAGATGCAGTCAAATAAACCCATTCCTCCACAAGCCGCTTTTGTTTGGGTTCTTTCAGTGCAGCAACTAGAAAGGTGACTGAAACAGTAGGGTTTCTCCTATTTTTTTCTTCCAGGGTGTTCAAGGTTGCTTGGTTTATATTGAGGTCTATGATCCACTTGGAGTTGATTTAAGTGCATGGTGAAAGGAGTGGGTCTGTTTTCATTTTTTTACAGGTGTTTATCCAATTTTTCCAGCACCATTTATTGAAGATGCTATCTTTCGCCCAGCATACATTGTTGGCACCCTTGCCAAAGACCAAGTAACTGAAGTTACTTTGCATTAAAACCTGAGTCTTCAATTCTATTCCACTGGTCTGTCTGCGTTTTTCCACCAATACCATGCTGTTTTAGTTACTATGGCTTTGTAGTATGTTTTAAAGTCAGGCATGGTGATACCTCCTGAGTAAGTTTTTTTTTTTTTTTTTTTTTTTACTTAGAATAGTTTTACCTATCCGAAGTCTTTTAACCTTCCAAATAAATTTTGAGATTATTTTTTCTTTGTCTGTGAAGAAAGAGGCTAAGTAGTCCACTCAGTGACAGGGAGCCCTTAACTGGAACTGGTTGGGGACTCACGGCAAAATGCACCAGGAACCACAATCTTGGGCCCCAAAGAGAAATATACTGTATGAGTGATTTACAAAGAGATACTAACAATAGAATCTAGCCAATTCAGAAAGGTGTATCTAAGTTAAACTATACTGATCTCACTTTCCGATGGAGATTCTGTTTGTATTTTTCAGAATGCAGAGAGAGAGCTATGGATCCTTCAACCCTACGAACAATCTGAAGGCCTATAGCTGACATCCGGGCAAGAGATGAGCCACACCAGATCTTCCATGAAGGATCCATAGAGAACCCCGCAGAGAGTGGTGGGATAAGCAAGAGACCCACAACCACAGCCAGTCAGTAAACACAGGATAAGCCAGTCAGACACCAATGTTTTCAACACAACCTAAAGCAGAAGTACATGTGCTCGCTTCGGCAGCACATATACTAAAGCAGAAGTACAGAGACACCCTAAGACCTCAACAATAAAACAGCCTTAATAATCACCCACCATGACTCAGGGAACTGAGCAGAAGAGGGGGGTAGAAGGATTATAAAAAACCATGGTGGGGGAGAATTCCCAGAGACATTGATCCCCTCAGCGACAACATACAAAGGGGGAGTGGGACTGGGTTGACTCCTAGGCTATCCTATAACCCCTACCCCATAGACTGATCCAGACTGCCCACGGAGGAGGATATCCAGCTGATTGGGGACAGGGAAGAGGGAAATTGGGGAAATGGAGATATCATCTCATTATTTGCTCATTCATTGTACCTAATTGTGGATAATAAAGAAAAAAAATTAAAACAAGTAAAAAAGTATTTTTTCTTGTATTGTATAAACTTAGTAGGAAGGTACTAAATGTGAAATAGAGAGTCCAGTATGTAGATGATCATTAGCTAAATGCACATAAACATGAAAAGTTTGTAGGTTCCCAAGTGGCTTTCAAATGCAAAATAAAGCATCCTAGCCTGGAGGCATTTTATAGCCCTAATATTCAAGTCAATTGCATCTATAAAAAAGTATCCTTCACAATATTCTCATGTTCGCTCTGCAAGTAAAAGTATGATCAAATCTCACCTTTAGTCATAGTCTTAAAGGTTGTTTTTATATCACATTAAATTATTTAACAGCAACTAAATAGAATCCTTCATATAGATAGTATTTTATTTGTTTCATAGCACCTGAAATTATATAAAAGTGTGAAAGTTAACACCTTCAGGCAAGTTCCATAAATTTCAAACCTGGCCCCTCCCCTTCAGTGGGAAGTGTCTTTGAACTAGAGTTCAAACCTAATCCTGAAACTAATTGGTCACAGATAGACCCACCAGCTGACTCTCTTGTCACCTGGCACAGGGAATACTCACTGAACAGAAAATTCTGTCTCTTTTCTCATACAAATGGCCTAGAAGAAGGACCTCTGACTATCCAGGGACCTAGAAAGGTCTCCCTAGCCCCCTCCCCAACAACCAACACAGCCTAATGGTTGTCATAAGGGGCTGGATTTCTTCCCCACATGAAACTTTCTTTCTCATATTTCCTTCTTCTGCTTGTTTGGCTGAGCAACACAGATTCTGTTAAAACCTCTCCTGCATGTTCTCTCCACACTAGTGGCTGGAGGTCTCTGTAACTCCCCATTTTCCTTAAATAAAGTCTCCCACTATACCTTACCCTCTGGTGGTCTATAATTTTAATTCTTTAACTTTATAGACAAGAATTCAAACTCCTCATGTTCTGAGGGGCATTCGGAGTAGCTGGGTACTCTTTAAGTTTTAATCCCCAGCTCTGCCATTACAAAAGCAACATAATCAATTAGCTCCATGTATTCCTATTAGCTCTTCATTTTAGCTCACTTGCTGTATATTTTGGCCACATTTCTTAATTTTATCAGGCATTTCTTGACCTATTGCTGGCTGTTGGTTGTTTTTCTCTGCTATGGAAGTGAACCAGCATCTTCTGTTCCTGTAAGATCCTTCTAGCCAGATGTTTGTCCCGGCAATGAAAACGTAACTGCAACAGTTAAATAATCTCGAAATGTAACTGGAAAATAATATAAGGAATTAAATTATGGGCTCATGATTATTGCTTTGAATATAGACTATTGACCATAGTGCTTCTGTATCTGAGTTTCCTTATCTGTGATATGGGAATGATAGTTGTGACTACCGAAGCAGGTTGCTAACAATATATATCAGTTGTTTAGAGCAGAACTCAACATATGGAAAATACAAGTAGTTTTCTTTATGTTGAATGAAATTCATTGTTTGGGAGTCCACTCTAAAAGGTTAGTAAGAGCATAGCAGTGTATCCAGGAGCTGTGAACCAATGGTGACTTCTGTTAGAATGAAACCTCATCATTTATACAGTTGTTCACCTGTCTCCCTTGTCTTCCCAGAAGATTTGATTCTTCCAGTCTCTCATAGACGAAAATAATTTATCAGAGAATTTACTGTTAGCTAGAATTTTGTTTCCCCTTAAATACAAACAAATGAAATTCTCTACAGGATGACTGCAACATATTAATATTAGATAAGGAAACACAGTTAATGGGATAAATAATGACAGCACTGTGAGATAAAAAATGTACATCATTAGTTCTTGGAACAACACAATATATTATGATGTAGTTGCAGGAGGAGGAAGTAAAATCTAGTTCTTTACCTCAATAGCCAAATCCAGGGAAAGGTATTGTTGTTTCTGAGACTCAGCATGTCCTTATGAACACATGTATCCTCACAATCACATATTTATAATTTCACACACCTATTTATATTCTAGTTCACACATACACATATACACAGTGGCCACTTGGTGTACACCTAGTTTTCCTTTGTTTTGAGATTTCAAAAGCATGATTGCCTGTTTTAGAAAAGATCCAGTGAGCTAGGATGTCTTTCACCTCTACAATCATCCACACAATACATGAAATGTTTTTTGCAAGTCACAAACATAACAGGGCACCCTGTTGTGATGAATTCAACTCTCTACAAAGGCAATACCATCTATCTGAGCACAGCTCTCAGTTCCCCAATGTTCCAGCTGGATGGAGAAATATCTTTTGCCCGCAAACATTTAGTTATTACCAATTGTTCACAATAGCAATAGAGAAATTGCAATCCTTAGCCATGGGACATCGAGTTTTGAGAAGCTGCTACTTCTCAATGTTGGATAAATCAAATCCTCATGAGACACATGTAGCTATGTCAAGCTGCTGGATATAAAACAATTAAATGTCAGCAGACAATTTGTACAAGCTCTGAAAAGAAAGTGAACAATTCCCATTTCAACTTGTACCTCTTCCAAGATGGGAGACATGACTTAGTGTACTTAACTGCTTTTAAAATATTTTCTCATCTGAAAAATTTTAGTATTGATATCCTGACAGAAATCGTTATGAGAACCAAATGAGATAATGCATGAAAATTTCTGAATAGTTACAAATATATAATGATACAGTGTTTGAAATTATTTAGTTATTTATAAAAGTTCAATTTTAGAGAAAAATTATTCGAATGTCCTAGTAATTAGTGTTTCTAGCATATCCTTCATATTCATGATAAAATTCAATGCCACACCCTTATAAAAAGAATAATTTCTTAAAAGGGTCCATGCAATTTGTTTAGATATAATATCAATTATTAGGAAACTGTGACCATTTAGGTCAAGTTCCATAGATTCTAAACCTGACCCCCCTCCTCTCCTGGAGTAGGAGGTATCTAGGTAGAGCTCAAACCTGGGTGCTAAAACTGATTGGTCAGATATGGACCAACCAGCTGTTTCTCTGCTCACCTGGGGCAGAGAATACTCACTGAACAAATAATTCTGTCTCTTCTTCCCACATGGCATCCTAGAAGGAAGACTTCTAAATTTCAAAGCCTTAGAAAAGGTAAGGCCTTCCCTCACTCTGGCCTATTGGCTGGGGTGGGGGGCTCATGATCTTCCCAAGTGAGCCTTTTTCCTCATGATAGAAGCCCTCTGTTATTTTTTCTTTTCCTGCTTGTTTAGTTAAATAACAGATTTGTTAAAATCTCTCCTATGTGCTCTCCCGACACTGGTGGCTGGAGAACTCTGTAAATTCCTATTTTTTTAAAATAATGTCTCCCACTATACCTTATCCTCTGGTGGTCTATAATTTTAATTCTTATCTTTATAGATAAGAATTCAGGTACTCCTTAAGTTCTGAGGTACATTGGAATTTTCTTGGGTATTATTTAAATTCTAATCTCCATCTTAGCCCCTACATAATGGTTCATTGGCCAGCTGGAAAAGATATTCGAGAGGATCTTTTTTAACTCTTTGGTACAACTTCTTCTAACTTTTTGGGAACAGAAAGGGAGAAACAGTTTTTTTATGGTTACTTCCCCTTTCAATTCATGCCCCAATATTGAACTATATAATTTTGATAGATTGTAAATGCTAGATGTGTTGTGGTGAGATTAATAAAAAAGAATTTCAGTGGAACTTTAGTGAAGAAAAAGAATGGCATTTTTTAAAAGGTACTAAGAAGGGACATTAAAAGAGGGATTTTCTCAATAATAAGGGAGAGAAATATAGGAAGGATTACAGAGGGACCTTGAAAGGATGATAGAATGCATTAAGTGATAAAGGAAGGTGATGAGAAGGATGAAAAAAATGGACTCAATTTCTCTTTTAAAGAGATGCTAGTAGTACTAGTAGTATTATGATTTATGGGTGTGATATTCTTGTGATATTGATCCCAGCATGTGGTATTTAACTATGTCTTACATTCCTAGACTTAAAAGTCATAACTATAGATTCCCCTTAAAGGAAGGAACAATAAAGCCATAGTTCCAAGGCCACCCTGAAACACATGTAGATAGAGGACCTATATACCAGACTCCCATCAAAGGGAGAAATGGGAATGAGGTCCCTAGCCCCCTGAGCTGAACAGTTAGACAACCTGAGACAAGAGTATGAATAACCTCTCCACTTATAGTCTAACTATGCTGTCTTGGGTGTTCTTGGGGGGGGGGGATTCTGGAGAAGTCAAGCTTGGAGACTGGCCCCTTAGGATGTGGCGCAGACTTCCTGAAGGGGACTCTCCTTGCTTCGAGAAAACACATAATGCACTCGAAAAAACTTCGAGTGCATTATGTGTCTTCTTAGATTGGGTCAAAACTAGAAATTTGCAATCTAGACTCCTGTACAAAGGACAGCTCAAATCTCTAGTCCAAGATCTGTTTCTAACAAGATGCCCCTCTTTACAACAGAGAACCAGAATTGGGCACATTCTGATTCAAGAATTCTTCTGTTCCTCTTTCTCCATGCTGTTTTAGAGGGAGCATTCAGCTTCCAATACAGCCCCAAAGTCTCCAATTAACATCAGACAATTTTATAGGTCATATAGACAGGGAAAACAACAAAGCCTTCTTCAAAGGCTCAAAGACATCACTTTTCAGCCTTTTGGCTAAAATCAAGTGTAAAGGCTCAAAGAGACAATTAAGAAAAACATGCTAACTTACAAAAACAGGTGGGTAAACCAACCAAGAACTTAAGACAGCTGCTCTGAGGTTCAACTTTTGTTTATTGTAATTGAAAGCCAAGAAAAAAGGAACAAATGGGGATCAAAATAAAAAGAAAAACAAGGGAGATAAAAAGATAGACATCATCATCATAAAAGGTTGCTTAAGGAAGGGATCCCCTTCAGAAAAAGGGGACACCTCCAATTATAACCAACATTGAACAAAAAGAAACATTTTTTAAATATTTTATTTATTCATTTTCAAGCAGAGAGAGAGAGAGAGAGAGAGAGAGAGAGAGAGAGAGAGGATGCACCAGGGCCACCACCGTGGGGTCTGGCTTACGTGGGACCTGGGGAATTGAACCCAGGGCCTTAGGCACTAGAGGCAAGTGCCCTAACCGCTGAGCCATCTCTCCAGCCCAAAAAAGAAACATTTTTGACATGAATTATTTGACTTAATGATACCCTTTCTATAATAAAATATTGTGCTTAGTAAACATCGTCTACAAATAATCTATCTGATCATCCTTTTGAAAAGCTTTCCTCGGGAGTATCTTTCAACTATATCACTACAGGGGAAAAGCAAAGCTTCATGTATGAACACGTGTTTATATGTGAGAGCACGTGGAGTTTTAAATAGGCAGACTTTGCCAAGGTAGAAACAAGCACAAAATTTAGTTCATGTGCTCAGTGAAAGGACAATATAGAGGGAGACACTTTAAAATTAGCTACATTGCAGTCTGAGTGAGTCAGATGTAGATTGTGAGAATTAAGGAAATAACTTGGATTAACTACTTATGGTTATATAACTAGTAAGTTTCAAACCCAAGAAACTTACTAGTTTACATGTACTTCATAATTTATTTTCTTTGACTAAAATAATTTTTAATTTTTCAAAGAAACACATTCCCAATATGAAACTGAATTGAGATATTCTGAGTGACTTGTGACTGAGGATTCTGAATTTTTCTCCCAATTCTTCCCAATGCCACTTGTGAGTTTATTGGTGACTCTCAACAAAGCCATAGGTTTTTATAATAACAAAATTGAAAGTCTTCTGTATGATCCTCATTATTGGAATGTTTTATCTTCCCATGTTTGTCTAGATCCTTTAAATTATAGTATTACACTTCATGACATATTTGAAATTATTATATCTTTTGTACAAAACAACCCATATTGAGATGATATGTTTTGCTTATAGACAATTACCTATGGATATGAAAGGAGGAATTAACACCCAGATCGAAAAAACCATGACATTTTATTACATGTATTAGTTTTCTAATCTGATGTGTTATAACCATCAAGAATAGAAAAACTAGTTGCTTGAATCAAGGGTCAAGTACAAGAGGACATAATGGGAGCTACTCATCATGTTCCTTATTCTTTCCGCTGTCAATTCTAAAGACTTCCCTTTGTGGTAGCAGACATTATTCTCATCTGTTGAAAAAACTAATATGAAATCCCTTCAGTGAACACTCTTTCCCCTTCCTCTTCTCTTCTGTTTCATTATACTGTAGTGAAAGGAGCCCTGGTGTTTTTGAAAATGATAATAAGAAAATTAAGATGCATATGGTAGTGTAGTTACATTTAGGGTAGAATATTTTATGAAGCACAAAAGTCAAAAATCAGCTTAATTATAATATTATCAGGTTATTTGTTAGCTAATACTTATAATTATTGAGATTTGGATATATTCTAGTTGTTTCTTGCACCAATGGAAAACCCCTGAGATAGTATGGTGGATGCAATCAATCTTGGCATGATACTCATGGTAAAATCCTAAGAGATCAAAATTTGCTAACTCTTCTAGATGAATTCCAAAGGACCGAGTACTAAGGAACCAACACTGAACATTAAAGTCACAATAAAATTCTTCATTTTTCTTAGTTCATTCCAAAAGTGACCAAAACACTTAAAGGATGTAACAAAGAACTTAGATTTTATCTCCGTGGCTTTCCTGATGGATTAGAGATATATGATCTTTCCTAAAAGGCAATGGAGAGGCTGAAAACCAAATAATAAAATTAAGATGAACATAAACCAAAATGAGGAGGCACCAGCATCCTCTTGGGGAATAATTCTGGGAAATGATATCGACCCAGTATGAGTCAACTCTTATTGTGATTAGAACATTCCTGACAAGAATGGCATCTTTACTGTGGCATCCACAGATTCTCCTACACTGTTCATTAATCAGCAGGTTTTTTTTCACAACAGAAGCTCTTTTCAAATTGCTTTCAAATTTGAAACTTTCAAAACATGGATGATCCAACTATAGTCCCAGTACTGAATGTGGTTGTTCACCTACATTTGCAGAATATAAAGATTTGCTGTGACACAGCCCTGCTTGTTCATGTATATGTTGTCTGTGGTTGTTTGTGTATCAAGATGGACTACATCTTGAAAATTTGTCAAAAGTACCATGTGACCTACAAAGCCTAAAATGCTTATTTGGTCCTCATTGAAAACATGATTGTTTTCTAAAGAACAAAAAACTTATTCTAAAGTATAATTTTATTCTTAAGTATAATTTATAAATTATATCTTATTCTAAAGTATAATTTTAAAATTATACCTTATTCTAAAGTATAATTTATAAATAATTCCAGTCACATTTGCATGTTTAGAATAGGAATTAAAGTAGGAAATAAAAGGGTAACATCACATCCAATTTAATACCATGCTGAGGGTAAGTATTAAAGTATCTTCAACTTCTACATTTATATTAGTAAGGCAATACAAATTACCATATGTTTTATGCTTGTAGGCACAAAATCGGTTTAATGCTTTTATTTCACTTGAAAACACAAAGAACACTTGAAGACAGGAACTTTCTGGATTTCATACTTTGTTAAATCAGTTCTTCTGTCACAAAGTTTTTAGTATCTGCTAACTGCCAATTTGTTTTCTTGTCAGGAGCATGGAATTGAACCCATGGGAGAAAATTCTCTATTACCTTCCACTGTCCTGTAGTGTAGAGCCTGCCAGGTGGCTACTGGATGTAGGCTGTGGGCTTGAATATTGAGTGAATCCCAGCTATACAAGGGCTCACAAGGATATGAAGGGAAAAAAGTCTTGGAATACCCACATTATAATGGCAGACCATTTAATTTTTTTAATTAAAAGATGAATCTCAACATTTTTGAGTTATCTTTCCATTTCCCATGTACCTGACTTGTGTGGCATTGTTAATTTATAAAGAAACCTTGTAAATCAAATCTCATTTTTTGTCAAAATCATATGAAATTCTTGGAAATATGTGTAATGTAGTGTTTATTAAAATGGGACAGTTTCTAAGACTCCAATGATTTATTATTTCAAAAATATGAAATAAGTCAAAAGTGAAAATGTTTGCTCTTAAAAAATACAATTGTTATATTGTCCAGAAGTGACCAAACTGGAATTCTCATTTTTTTCAAATATTTACTGTTTTTGAAAATTTTGATCCATTCTTTCTGATACAGTTATGTATCTATATACCAGCGAAATTTAGCTAAGAAACAATTTATAGATAATTTCTTTGAATTCTCACTCTGCTCATGACAACAATAGTTAATTGATCACTACTATTATAAATTTCATCTAGTAACTTTGCCTGGCTATTAATGCTAATTTAAAATATGATAAAGCTATTTGATTTTTTCTGGATTTTATGACATGAATTTCAAGGGGGGAAAAGATACAAAAAATAAATCTCTCAATCTTGGGCTCTAAAAGAAAGGTTACCAGTGGCCATTGTATTTAAGAACCATAATCTTCAACATTGTAATCATTGTTGGAACTAAATAAGGACAAAGATTGTATAATTGTGCCAGACTTTTGAAGGAAGTCGATTGAGATTTTTATCAACTACACATTGCTAAAACTTTGGCATTTACCTTATTCTCTGAATGCTACTTCTCACTGTGGCTATTAGAAAGAATTGCTCTGTCATTTTAATAATCAGGGCTACAAATTTCCAGTGAGCCTAACATCCAAACAATCCAATCTGAAGGTGATTGACATCTCTTCCTGAACATCACAATCTATTAAACTAGATGTTTCTCTTCACCCCCTGCCAAGAGTGAGCATCGCCATATGATCAATTGTCAAGACAAGGTATCCATCAAGGAAGGCATACCTCTTCCTACTTCAAGATACCCTGTACCCTCTATCTAGCGGGTTAGCATTTTGCAATTAGATATTGTTTCAAGATGAAAATCAGTTAAGCTTTTCCTGAAAATATTTGCTAGTTTTAAAAAGCGCCTTCTGACCCTGACCAATATCATCTTTGAATTGCAATCAAAATAAAGCTCTGTTTGTGTGAGAGCATAAATTGGGGCCGAAGATCGCTAGCGATTCTGAAAAATTCCATAGTTTTTACTATAATTTAGAAGCATGAAAATAACATTCTTCCTAATTGATTTAGTATATCTTCACCTAGATCAAGGACACAAGCATATTAAAACAGTTGTGTAATTATGAATCTTCCCTATGGCCCTGTTTTACTCCCCATGGCAACTTAAAATAACACATTTTTAATAAATGCAAGAGGATGCCATTTTAACATGGAATGATAATTATACAAATAATATCAGGAAGAAAATTTAATCTCCTGTTAAAAAGTAGAAAATGTGGATAGGAGAGGTAGTTCAGTGATTGAAGACACTTGCTGGCAAAGCCTGCTAACTAGGGTTTGATTCCACAGGATTCACATGAAACCTGATGCATACAGTAGTGCTTGCATCTGCAATTCATTTACAGTAGCTGGAGGCACTGGCGATTCTATGTCCTCTCTCTCTCTCTCTCTCTCTCTCTCTCTCTCTCTCTCTCTCTCTCTCTCTCTCTCTCTCTCTCTGTGTGTGTGTGTGTGTGTGAGTGTGTGTGTGTGTCCATCTCAAATAATTTTTAAAAGTTTTAAAAAAGGAAAATATAAAAAAGTTAGTCTTCCTTTAAGACTACTAACAAATAATAAGGGTGAATAATTATATCCCTGGCCTTTGAAGAAAAATTCCTTTTATTTGCATATATGAAGTGTATGTGAATGTATGTGTGGTCTGCATGTGTGTGTGTGTGTGTGTGTGTGTGTGTGTGTGTGTGTGTGTGTGTGTGTAG